>BMAO01008382.1:0-81623 GCA_019973975.1 Trichonephila clavata | reverse complement strand
ATTTTCAAGGCATTAATAATTTTTCAATGCATATCAAGAGATAAATATCAATATAAACATTTGAAATTCATTTACGTTGAGTAATAATCTCATACGATAAAAATAGGAATTTTGATATTTAAGAGATTTTATTTGTGTAACTGATTTCTTGTTTATGAAACTGCTATATTTTGGTTGCATAGAAATAGTTAAATATTAATGAAAGCATCTCACACAAAAGTTTGGCTAAAATGGCAAATAAGATTAGTCGTGAATTTTTAAAAATATTCTTCCCCAAACAGTTTACTGAGGCATTCCCCCTTCTACACTACTGATTCAATTAAATAGTTTATAATAAAGATAAGTGTCTGAAAAATATATTTAAATAAGAAATTAAATAATTCGCAGTTTTAAGTGTACTTACGTTATCAGCATAAGTCAACAGATCAGAATTTTATCAAAATAGTCATGCTGATAGCCTATGGATAGTGTTCTTTAAAAAAGAACATTTTGGTAGAGAAGCTATGTCCGATTGACAGACAGGAGCTGATCAGGTCAAATAGGACTCTTTCCTAGGACAAGCTGCAAAAGGTCTCCCCAACCATACATCTCTTATCGCACACTTGTTCAACTGCTGGGGGACATTTCTCCTTCCAAGGAATTGCAAACGACTGCAAATTGCAGCCAAGCCAAATAAAATTTATATTGGAGGTCAAAACCCACAGTCCAGTCAAAACTAGCTTCCTCAGATTATTTCAGCGTTGTGTCGTTCTCAGAAATTATAGGGCACAAATTATTATGAACGGGACTACATAAAGTACGAAAATCTGCCCATCCTTGGAAACATAGGATCCCGGAAAGAAACTGCGGTAGGTCATCTTAGATGTAGCCATTCCGTTTTTTTGCAGATAAAAATCAGAAGGTATAGGAACTAAGGGAGACTTCTATTATTGCACTGTTTTGATAAAGAACTGCATATTGTCCTATCTTCAAGTGAATGCGTTGTCTCAGATAAGATCCTGTATCGCCATCGCTCACCGGGCGACGAAAATCGATTTAGGAACAGGGATTCTCCGGGAAAGTAAATAATGATCTCCACAAACTTTTAAAGTTCTACAATACAATATTAATGACTTAATGATTTGCATCAATTAAGCTCTGAACAGACTGAAAGCGATTTCAAATAAATGTCTGCTATTACTATATAGGAAACAAAATTAAAGAAAACTACGACATCTTTATAATGGATTGAAAATCTCTGAAACAGATAGATCTTTAAAAATGAGAGGTTATAACATCTTTTAAGGCGAACAGAACCTCCAAATGTAAAAGAGGCTTAGTGTTTTTTTATTAATGATGCCACATATGAAACCGAGGCTATTACATTCTAGAATATTTGTGATTCTTTCTTGTACCCATAGCCCGCTCCAAACTCTAGACAGTTGATTCTTTGTTAGCAACAGAACCATTTTTCCACCTACACAAGCTGATACATGTATCGTTGCACATCGATATTCCTTTTCAATGAATCCTATTTTATATCGACTACTTCAATAAATGATGGCAGCCAACCTCTATAAAGAAGGGCTGTAATTTTCCAAATCCCTGTTCATCTAATCTTTTCCTTCTGGAATTATACTTTGTTTCTAAAAATTACACTCTATGATTGTAACTGGAGATGTTCCACTTCTAAGGTGGTTGGGATGTGAGTAATAGACCTGGTCTGACTCTAGCTCTCGCGTAGGATAGATGTTCCTAAACAAATTTATTGGCAGGGTTGTTTGTATTACAGTGTTTCTCGTCTTTATAATAACAAATTTTCTTATGTGCCGTCAGGTTCAATAGCAGCTTACATACTTTTATTGGAGACTTTATATTTTAAAAATCGCTTAGACAAAGCCACTGTATTTCCGAGAGTATAAAAGAGATCACTAGTAATTCCCTTTATTTTCATCCTGAATGTTTTCTTTAATTTTGTCCTCTCAAGGACTCCTGCCATAAATATTTAACTAGCTTACCCGCATAACCGGGATTTAATCGTAATCGTATCTAGAAAATTAACAGCTTGCATCTTTTAAAAGTAAGATTGCATCAGAAATTATCGAGCGACAGCTTTCCTCCAATCATAGCCTCCTTAAGAAAGAGAGCTGTGGTGGAAAAGCTAACTTTCTTTGACTGCAATGTAGTTTCTTTGCTCAGTGTTTCTTCTGTCTGCTTCCCATTGTTGGAAACATTAAACTAATCCAGTATTTTAGTGTGTGTGTGATCGTCAAGTAAAAATGGATTATTTCCAACTAAACGATGCCTCGTTTTAACATCCATTCAACAGCTAAAAAAATGATGTGATCACGATCAAGTCTCTTTATTTTCACATTATTCTACTATAGTTAATCAAAATAAAATATTCACAATATCTTCATATGTTATTTATGTTTGATTTTGCTTTACAAGCCAAAGACTGGACGTGAGGGTGGTTGTTTCCAGGTCATTGTAGCTCTAAACCCTCTCGGGTAGCCTAAAGGATATCTTACTATCATCCCTTTAATATATGAATACTCTTAACCCATGTTTCTTGAAATTTCAGTGCATATATGAATGTATGTAATGAAATTGCTGGTGGTTATTTGTAAGATAAATGTATTTTAAAAGTGGTATGAGGGTTAGAAATATAAAATGTGCATCCAATAATAAATTGAAAATACTAAAAAAGGCCTGTTAACTTAATTGTACATCGTAGAGACATTTTGCTACATTCTTAACCTTTCATATGACTTTTTATCCAGATTGTCTTCACTATATTTTTATAATTAACCGTATCTTTCTTTAGCCTTATTTTAATACATACATTTTTAATCCTGAAATATAACAAAAAATGCAACTGATTTTAAATTTTATTACTTTACTCTTGTTTTGCAATTGTTTCAAAATTGTATCGTGCTTATTTTTAAAGCATATAAATTGATTTTGCTTTTCATACTTAGCTTTGTTAACATGATCAGTAAATATGCATTCAGGTTTTTTACAGTTATAACAGATGATCTGAATTTATAAAAGATGATCCGGAGAATTGTATTCCTAATATCGCGAAATATGTACATGTTTCCTTTTATCCAAAATAATGCCTAAACACAGTCTAAAATAGAGACATTTTTGTATGCAGTTCAAAAATTCAAAAAGGCTAAGAAAGAAAACTTTTTTATCTATCTTGTGAAAAACAATGTTTGTTCTGAATTCTAAGATATAATCTACGGCCTGGAATAGCGAAAATATTCTCTAATGTTCTAGTACCATCTGTGCAACTGATTGCTATTTGTTAGCTGATGCATGAGTGTAATACAAATGTAGAGAGAAAATGGAATTCCTTCCTTCAAGATGGTCTAGTAAATTTGGTAAAACAATGCATTGTGCAACTGTATTTGTTTTCTAGCAATTGTGCCTTTTTCTTTAAAAAAACATGTCTGGGAGTTTTGGAATGTAAATATAAAGGTTGCACTCTATCGTCTCTTCTCGATATGGTTGTTGCCGTGTTTCTGAATGTTTGAAAAGAAAAGAAGAAATGTAATTGTTAAAAGTATTGAACTAAATATTTTCTTTGTTTTGAAAGAGATGTTTTGGAAATACATTTGTTTCTTATGCAATCTTCGAACTTTTGTTAAAAGAACGAATGTCTACTGAATGATCTTTCAATGAAAGACATCTGGGGAATTATTCGATAGAAGAAATATTTCAAATCTATCAGTATTATTATTTCAAAACTTGTATGAAAATTAAAAGTTTGATT
Source organism: Trichonephila clavata (assembly GCA_019973975.1). Taxonomy (NCBI): domain Eukaryota; kingdom Metazoa; phylum Arthropoda; class Arachnida; order Araneae; family Nephilidae; genus Trichonephila; species Trichonephila clavata. The sequence goes on along the minus strand of BMAO01008382.1, from coordinate 77,863 downwards.
TTTGCTTCAATAGGCACAAAAATAATAATAAAAAAGAAAGAAACTAATGTTTATTAAGAGATAAGAGAGAGAGAGAGAGCGAATATAAATATTAATTTTTAAATCAACGGAAATTTTTTTTTAATTTATATTTCGGCAGAGCAGCAAAATTAAGAGATAAAATTTTTATTCCTATTTATATCATCGTTTCAATATTATAAGATCAAATTAAAAGCATAGTAAAAGTTCAAAATTCCAAGCATAGAGTCTTCCTCATATTACCTTAGAGTAATGTTAATAAAAATCAAAATGATCTTTGCATTTCAATCATGAAGCTATATAGAATCAAAGACTATTGACATCATAGGTAAATTCGAGCGGTTTTGCAACTATCCCATGTATATTACTAAAATATTTTTAATACCAGTAAATATTCACATTTTATGATTAATTTAGAAATTTGAATCAATAAAATTACACTTCTAAGTTTCAAATATATTCAAACAGATTATGCATTCATACACACACATATACGGTAGAACCTGTTTTCCAGTGGTAATTTGAGCGCGATTTTACTTTGATTTGACGTACCTATGCGGTATAAAACTTTTATGGCCTTTAGTGCCACTGTACTATTACTATCAATGTACCAGTTTACTATCAATGTACCAGTGACGATCGGAGAATGTTAGGGCCCCCTGCAAAGTCAGTCTCATTACTTCATACGTTGCAAGGCTATTTTGCATTCCTTAGAGTCCTGCCTCCTCGAGGCAGGGGCATGATGCTCCACTATAATGTACATATATACTCTTCTCAATAATTTGATAGATTATGAAGACGGACAAGAAGAAACTGGTTTCTCTTGAGAGTGGGCAAAATATGCAGGAAATACAGCTGAACAAATTGAAAAGTATATAAATTCCGAAAAGGAGTATGAATTTCAAAGTTGATCACATATTATACGTTTTACTTTTCGTTTAAAAAATCCCATTTCGGTTCTGTGTCTCCAAATGTTCAACTTTTAACATGGACTGCTAAGTGCACATGCAAAGTATTGTGCTGTAGCCAGTTTATAAAAGTTATATTTATTCTACCAACTAAATAATGCCAAAAGCATTAAAGAATCAGTAAAATGTACAGCTCACATTCTTCATTATCTGTTTTAATGTACCTGGAACTGAAGATAAAATTATCAAACCAATTTCCATTTAAGTGCTTCACCTCAAACAGTCCTTGTATATTTATTATGTCACAAAAAGATTAAGCAATTATAAGATTTATTGATAATGTACCCAGCAAATAATAAAAATCATACTTTATACTATTTTATATAATATAAAATTCTCGTGTCACAGTGTTTGGTAACCAAACTTTCCTGGGAAATCTGTGGCTGATTCTTTAGAACAGTGTATATTCAGGTCTGAGAACAGAGACAACCATTTCTCATTCCGGATATTGAAATTAGTTAAAAGATACACTAAAAACCTTAAACGCATAATTGTCTTTAACCTGCGGATTATTTTCCCTGCCCAGCGTCGAATGAACAGATAAGACATTTTCGGTACTGACGTTAGCTAAACAGCCATCCGATTTTGCTTTTAAATCAGACATAAAATAATTACAGAATCAGAAAGACTACTTTTCGCCAAGATATAATATCTTTGCAAAATAATAATATTTTCTGTAATGATTTTTCAAATCGAGTTAAGACCGATGCGTTTTATGAAAATCTTTTCAAATCGTTGCGCCTGAATTTATTTTCGTTATTAAAACGATACTTTGTATTAAGTTCATGCGTATTTGTTTTGAACTGTCATTTAAAATAAATGCTCAAAACCTTTTTCTATGGTTTTTAAAATACTAAATTTTAATTAACATTACACCGTCATTTATTGAACTAATAGTGGCTGAAATTTTTAGAATAATGTTGTCCTTAACTTCAGTGAAGATTGAAATATTTTCTTAAAATTACGGATTTAAAATTTTTGTGATTTCAGAAATACTGTTTTGGGGTGAAGAATTTAAATTGGGTTTGTATATTTAAAAGTACTTGATTTTGTAATTTATGTGTGAATTGCAACTTAACGGGAAAGTGAAGTTCAAATAAAATGAAAACTTTAAAAATTCTCAATTGGTACGATAATATTCATGCATCATAGCTCTCTGTTTCCAGATTTAAAAGGTTGAGAGAGCTGAGTCTTCACTGATGGAAAAGAGAATTCTTCCATAACATTGCTATTTTGCGGTGGGACGCTCTTTCATATAACTAATCACAACCGCCGATATTTTTATTCCAGTACTGATTTATTGAAGAACAGTGAATATAAGAAGAAGATATCATAAAATATAAGAAGATTCTGAAATATATTTTACTAAAAGTATTATTTTCTTTGAATTTTATACTGTGTAACAGTTGCTTTACTCTTTTTGTAACTTTTTAATCTAACACTTAAAACAGCAACAAAGAAATAAACAGTTGTTTAATAGGTAATCTGTAAGAATTTTTAGCCAATTTATTTGTGAAAATTTAACTGTTTTACCTATATCATTATTTTAAATAGTTTATTTGTAACACATTTAAATGTGTATTGTTTAAATAAATATTTTTAAAATAAGTTGTATTTGTTTCTGTAAATCACAAATTTTTCTAATCAAGTTATGTATGGATTCTTTATAATTATGATAAGTAAACCATCTAAATCCAGTGTTCATATTTTCTCTTTGAAATCAGTGATTTAATAAATTTATAAATACTAAACTTCATTTATCAATGATCTGAATTTTCCCTTTCCAAAACAATAATACTTTTGCCTATTTTATGATTCCTTCTAAAATGAATAAATACTGAGGATTAAATGAATATGGATTTTGTGTTAATTGATCATCTAGAACTAGTAATTTTAAAATTAATTGCTAAAACTATCTTTTTAAGAATTTTAAAAACTCTTTTTAAATAATTATATTTTGCATATTTTATGATTTTTCTAAAATAACCATATCGGTATCGAACATTTAAAAATCCATAATTTTACTTCAAATTTAAAATAGTGGTGAAATTTCAATTTGAAATGTTAAACGAGAAAGCCAAGACACACTCATGGCCATGCACTCACATCGTAATGCTGTCACAATCTAAAACTGGTATCAGAAAGAAAGGAGGAAAATTAATATAGGATTGGTTATAATTTCTCAGGAAAAGCCTGTGCAACGTCGGGGCCCTATGCAGCTAGTATATATATATTGAAAATTGTGAATCCTCCATTGAAAGCTCTATGACATTCAATTATTTTACTGAAAAGCAAGTAGCATTTTACAGTTGTTAATCCAGTATAGAAATTGTCTCATATGCCATATAATATCAATATATTATTTTCGGTATAGATTTAAGATATCCAATAATGCTACAATTCTATTACCCATAGTAAACTGTACATCGGTATACATTGTTAAATATTGAATTTGTAGACTAACACAGGTATTGTATGAGAAATATGTATATTTGTTGGCCTTCATGGATTCATGGCAAATTGCTAAATTCTTCCTTTTTTTCCATCTACGTATTGATATTGATCAATTAAAATACCTCAAGCATTTACAATGGGTTTGTGTGGTATAAGGCTGCTTTGAGAAAGAGATGAATTGGTGTTAACTCAGGGAATATAAATTAAATGTTTTTAATAATATATTTTTTCTTACAATACTATAAATTTGTTCCCACCACGAAACTGAGGCTACATTAAGTTTATTGATTTTTGTAAGTATTAGAGCAGTAAAGGTCTCCTCGAGGAAGTCAGAGATAATTGAATCCAATATACTCTAGTTTTTAAAGAATATTTAAATAAATTATAGTTTAAAAACTAAAGAACACGCTTTATACTGATTCGAACTGGTATAAAAACATTCTTAATCTAAGAATAAATCATGAACGAGAAAATCAATCTACTGGGTTAAAATGGGTGTTCTATAAATATTTCAATTGGGTATAGTTTCTACTTCATTCGAAATGCTGAGTTGGAGTAAAATGTAGTACAAATCACACTCTACGCTTAACTTCAATGACATTAATTTTCTGTTCATCATTTTATTCTTATATTAAGAATTATTTTTACTTTTTAGTTCAAATCAGTATAAAGCGATTTTAGTTTTTAAAACTATAATTTATTTCATTTTTAGTTCAATCTACAATAAACTCATGTTTTTGCAATTTTAAACTTTAATTTATCCATTGTTGAATGTGGAACTTTGATATTTGGAGCCAGAATTACGTGGCTGGAATTAGTCTTGCTCTTCAATGGATACACTAACGGGTCTGAAGGCATTTATTCTCTCCGTTCACATGCTGCCCCAGATGAGTCCTGGCATCGTTATCTTAGATTACGTCTCTATAGAACAGGTCAATAATTAAAAATGTGCTGAGTAGAAAAGTTCATCTTTAAAAATATACCATGTTTTATAAACGGGACTAAAAGTATAAAGTTTGTCCTTTCTACTTTTACATCTTTTCTACACTACTGTCATCTACCTTGAGCCATGGGTCCAAGTTTCAAACTTACAACTCATCGGAAAGTCACAGTTTAACTAATTAGAAAATCCACTGGACAGACATTCCAGAAAGGGAGCATTAATAGCATGTAGGCCATTATGTGTCAATTGTACTTCATCCCTTTAAACGTATTTTGCTATAATGTTAATTGCATCACTTTAAAAGTATTGCTTTTATAAAATAAAAATATTTAGCAGTTAGAAGATAAATTATTTTTCGCTAGAGCTTTTTATTTTCATTTTAGAAAAATGTTTATAATTAGTAAGAATTTGGTTAACACCCACCCACTCTCCACTTCTCTCACATAAAAACATTTTGTTTGTTTCTATTTGTAATAATCCCCAAGTGTATTTTTATAATTTGCATAGCACTACTTTAAATTAAAATATCTGCTTTAGGATTACACCTTATTCTTTCTGGTTGCTAAATCTTGAATTAGTTGCCAAATCTGAAAATTGTATGCAATAAGGCCAAGTCTGGAAATGGTGGTGGGATTGTCACAAATCTGATATCTGCTATTTTGATGATCCGATTAGGACACGGGAACAAAATCATGAAATGATTGTATTGTCATCGATCCTGACAGGTGCAAAATTTCAAAATAATCCATACCTTTAAAAGTAAATAAATCCAGTTCTTAAGATTCCGTTACTTACATGAAACTATAAAACGTGTTAAAAATGATGGAGGAGCTTTTCTGGTCAGAAAATCACGTACGTCTTCATAGTATGGCATTTAGCGCAATTACTGAAATAAAACAAACTCACACACACACACACAATTATTCAAAATAATTGAATATTTTAAAATAATTTATTTTTATTACTGATGTTTTCAAAGTTATTAGCATGAAAACTATGAGAGAATTAATCAACAAAAAAACCTTAACACTGAACCACGAAATATATTACACGTAAAATACTGAAAGGCCACCTTCAATAATTAGTTTTGTGCCACAAATATACAAAATTTGGTCAATATATAAAATTATTTTGTGAAAAATTATGGAAAATTTTTATCTAAATTAAAATATTATATTTGTATAAGTCTTACACCTTGGATTTGTACTTGTATATATTATTCTTCCATTCTTAGAAGATACCATAAACAACCATGAACATTTCACTCTGAATTGAAGAATGGAGTAGTAAATTAACTTATGATGCCCAGAATTAGAGGAAGAGACTTCAAAGAATGAAAACTAATTGTAGAGGCTCTGGCCAGTTTTGATAGGTCTCCACTGAATGTTTTGATGGAATACACACATTAATTGGCCTAAAATTAAAGTTAAAAAATACAAAGAAAAATTCAATTCTCTAGACCTATATTAACTTTGTAATACTTTTGGCTAAATTGCATTACTAGATAATATATGGTATTCTGTATACATTACATAACAGGGTATATTATACTAAATGTGTACATAACAATGTACATATAACAATTACACTGAAACGCAATTTACTAAACGCAATTACTACTTACTTTAAACGCAATTTTTTGAAACCCAATTTTACTAACGCAGAGATTTTTGTTCGCGTTTCTGTATTTTATTTGGCATAGTGGTCATATCTACATCTGGTTGGCCCTCCCATAGCAAATGATCTCCAATTTCAAATCTTGGGGCATTTGGCGGCTGAGACGGATTTCCTGTATCAGCTTATATCCATATTTTACTATAAAACTATGGCACCTGCCCTATACTTGCCGATTTTTCAAATTCTTAGGTATATTCGTCGTATAACGCTTACCACCCCTTTTACAAAGAAACCTGAAATGCACGTCTGCAATGCTCTTATATTTTGAAGTCATTTATTCGAGGTATTATGCCAGGCCTTAAAAATAGTATGCTTCTAGAATTATAGCCCTTTAAATTCATAAGAAATGTCATTTCGTTTAAAAAAATAGTATTCTAATTTAAGTAGAAGGCATAATTATTTTAAGCTATTTTTAATTTTATTTTTTATTTTCAAAGCTTTTATTTTTATATACGAAGCAAATTTCAATCTCATTTTTTGTATTCAAAGTTCGAAATTTTATGGTAAACATTCGTAATATACTTATATTTCTAATCCCGTAGGAGAAAAATAACTCTTAGAATAGTAGAAAAAATTATGTATACAAACTAGGGAGATAAAAAAAATGAGTTCAATAGAAAAAAATTTCTATATATAAGTGGAACAAAAATTATAACATATTGCTTTAAATTTATTGATATGTTAAAATTAGTTAACTTATTTTAAAATTTTTAAATATAATTGAACAAAATGACAATTCAACTTAATTGTAAGGATTATCGCCAAAATGTTTTATTCCTTAGTTTAAATGAAAACTTCAAAATCTTAAAAACAAAACACATTTAAAAGAGTAGTTTGGATGATTCAATAAATATCAAACAAGAAATTGATCATGCATACATGTATCTCAATTATGTGCAAATCGCCAACTCACAAGTGATAACCATTAAGCAATATGACATATCTGTTTGAACGAAATACACTTAAGCGACTCATCAAAATCAAAAAGGAAAAGAAAATACACAATCCATATTCTTCCCAACTACTATTGTAAACATGTCAAATGTTCTGAAAAATTAAAGATTTACAATGTCATCTTGGATGATTTTTTCTCCCAAGAGTGAATGAAATGGTAAATGAAATATGCTACATACAATTTTCTAATATTATTTTTGTTTGAGAAAATCTCAAACAGGGGAAGAAACATAAAGTATGGAATATTATGGTTTTAGTATTACCTTGAAAATAATCAATTTGTTGATACTGCAGATTAATGGCAGTTTTTCTTCAATAGCCCATACCTTGGCATTGGATTACATATACCTGAATAGAAATACACGAAATAATTTGTAAAGCACAGGATACATAATTATAGGAACGAGAAATTCCGTTAACAAAGCAGTCATTTAAAAGGTAAGGTATCTCTACCTTTGGGTATGGGGATATAAAGAGTATTGCCAGATTTATCTTTATATTAGCACACAAATTCTATATTTTCTCCAGTCCAGTAATTTTAGCAAATATAGAGAAAGGCTGTAAGATTAAAATAATGTATTCTAATCTAAGCTTACTCCTTAGTCTAAAAATTGCTTATGAACTTATATGTATTACTATAACTACTATACATGACTTATAGTGTCTTCATTTGTATACATATTTATCTTAAATTATTAGATTTATATATTTTAGTATTGATTAATATATTACATATTATATATATATTGTGTGTGTGTGTGGTGTGTGTGGTGGTGGAGTGTATGTGATGTAAAATTCTGAAAATGAGAACCTGCAACATGAGACAGAAAAAAAATCATTAAAACCGAATGCAAAATTATATGTTTCTAAAACAATACAGAAACGCACTTCAGGCTAGAGTTAGAGGCTAAGATTCCTTTACACAGAACTTTTAAATAATAATGCAAGGAAACATTTTGAATATCATTGAAACCTAAAATTTTTCTTGTATTCAACAGTGTTAATGATAAAAAGAAAAATGTTTTTGCTAGTGGAAATTGTAACACACACAGAAATCGATTGAAAATAAAAAATAAGAATTTCAAAAAACATTCCTAAAATTTTAAAATCAAAAACATTTTTAAAAAAGGAAATAAATTAAACGATTTAACTTATTATTCTCAAGTTACTTTCTACAGTAAAGTATACATTGAAAAGAATGAAACTATTCCAAATTTAAATGGAAACGTACATCCGTGAAAATGTATAGCCATTCACCTTCAGGGTAAAAGGTATCCAAAATCTCCAAAGAAAGGATCATTAGGATTTGGCTATCTGTTTCATCCATTTGGACTCCTGAAGCAGTTCTTTGCGCAGTTGCTTTGTTGTGAAGCAGCTATACTTTTCAGTTGGGCAAGACGATTTTATAAGATATTTTGGTTGGAAACAAAAATTATGAAGCTGTTTAAGAACCATGACTTTCTGAAGGAAAATTTTCTGACACTTAAGATCTCTGTTGGTATAGAATAGAGAATCAGTCCAAAGGATAGGTATTCTGAGATTCTAGCAATTTTCTCCCATAATAATAAAGCCCGTTCATCTATAATATACTTAATAGACATTTGATGATTTAATAACAGCAGAGTATCGATTGGTGGTGATTTCACAGCTCTCTGATCAAAAAGGTAATAGCAAAATATGTTACTTAAATTAGTTAATTGGTAAATGATGTAAAAGACAGATCATGTTTAACTCTAAAAAATAAAGGCAAAATTAAAAGGAACAAAGAATTAATAATATTCTTCTTATGAGAGAGATAGAGAGAAGATTTCAAAATTGAAATTTTATTCATTAAACGAATGAAATTGAAATTATAAATATCTTAACGCTATATATATATTTATATATCTATATAATATTTTATAACATTTTAATTTTGACTCTTTATTCCTTTAATGAATAATATTTAAATTTTGAAATATTCACAAAAAGAGTATTGTTACTTTTTCGTTCATTTTATGTATGCCACTTCCCAGACCTATCCGGTATAGCGGTTAGTGGCACTGACTGCTGTGCCGTAGGGACTGTGTTTAAATTCCGAAGAAGATATGGATGCTTGTAAATGTTTTGTGATTTTCGTATATGGGGTTACTTATAAATAGTCTTGAGTCCTGTCTCCTATGAAGTTGATAGAAGGGGAAGAGATGGGAGGACTTCTACCACCTACAAGTGTTCTCTTTCAAATTGGAGTGGCACTGAACCACCGTACTGTCATCTGATGGTGCCTAAAGCCATGGTCAATCGGTGCGTGCATCTAGTCCTTTGCAGTGATGAATTTCTTGGGCCTCAAACTGACGCCATCAGACTGGTGGCATTAGAAACAACAACAACAAATTTCCAAATCATTACAACCAAGTAAATGAAAAGTATAATAATGAAACATTTCTGTATATGTTTTATTTAGGAAAAAGATGCATATTATTATATTATTTAGATTGAAACCCCTTAAATTGAAACTTTCGTAATTTAGTTTTAATTTGGTGGGTTTTTTTTATGTCCATATTATCGTTACATTCAATAATGAAATCTAGCATAGTTTCTATACGTTTGGGAATAAAGTTGATAAATGTATCGAATAAAGGTTTTAAGCACAAATTTTTTGCAACATAAGAAATAAAAATTAAAGTTTCTCGAAATGCATTTCATAAATGCCCTGGCAGATTGTCTTCGCAAAACTTGAATTGGTTTCATGTCAATGGAAACAAGATTTAAAATGTATTCAGTTTTCCTGTGAATATCAAAACAGGCACTTGGAAAACTGGTACCTGCATGGTTCAAAATTTAGCTATTCTCTTCCCAAAGGCAATTTTCGAAGCGTCTGATGTCACATTCTTATTAAATGAACATGTTTTGGTGTGAAAATGAGTTAGAGGAAAATCCAAACATTCCTGCCAAAACATGCCTTCATAATTTAATCATATTTACAACCTCTCAGTTTCTTCTCTTCTGAATTGGCTGTAATTTACAAAGTGTTCAAGAATATCAGAAATCATATAATTAAAATGTCTTCTCTGCAAAATAACTGCATTGCATGTTAGAATTTTGTTAAAAATTATTGAAATATTTTGCAATAAATATGATTTTCATTAAAATATTTTACACAATGAAAAGCTTTACCATATTCATGTTTTTTTTTTTAAGTTTGAAATAGTTTGTTTGAAAATCGAATTTGATGATATGTAGCAGTTAATTTCATTAAAATGTTTTATTCATAAAATGAACTTAAGAAAATGTATTTGTATGTTATTTTAGTTTCCTTAATTTTTTATTTTAGGTTAAATTAAATTGAAGTATTTGAAATGTGTTTATATATGACTTAGCATATATTATTTACAGCATTTGAAAATTTTTCCTTAATTTTTTAACATTTGATGATTACGTGTATGAAAATAGTTTAAAGGTAATAAAAAGATTTACCTAATATTTATGTTAGCTTTTCGTAGAATTAATAAAAATTAAAATTATAGTGTTAATTATTAAAATATTACTATAATATTTTGTCATTTAAAATACTATATCAAGCATTAATAACAGATGACATATTTATTTGTCACTTTTCCTCTAAAAATGTTTAATAATTTGCATTGATGACCATTTATTAAAAAATTTCTTTCAAATACATTTTAATAGATGAAATGTGTTATATATACTATATATATATCAAGAGAAACAATCAACTTTAAATTCCTGATGTGTTCTAATCTTTGATTAATGCTAGAGTATGTTTGAGTGTTAGAACAATGATCCGTAGTCAATAGAATGAATTTACTAGTTACGTTTTCATTGCAAGCTACCTTTTGAAGTTAGATTGCTGCAGCTAATACGGATCAGAGGTTTCAATGGTATGGTGAAGAACTTAGGTCAGTAAGGTTCCTTCTTTCGTAAGTATTCAAAATTAGGTGGCAATCGAACAAACTATTTTACTGAAACAAATTAAAAATCCTCCATGGTTTGTTATCCTTAGATATCAGTGTACTGAGAAAGAAACTTTGGTTATGAGCACGAAGTCTTAAAAGCAATAAAAGAAAAATATAATTGAATCATCTTTGAAAATACAGTCACAAACAAACTTGTTTACAAAATGTTTTATTTAATCTCAACTAGTAACTGAAGAAGGAAAAATTTTACATATGCAAATTATTTAATAACGTCAGAAGCAGAGTAGAGATAAATTGATTCAAGATTTTGGTTTATTAGAAAGAACTTTAAAGTGTGTCTAAATAAACACGTACAAAGTTTACTTTCTTCGTATTACTTCTCTTCTGCAAATTGCTTTAGTAAACCTTTTTACTGGTTTTATCATAATGTCATAAACTCTGGCAAAGGTCCCAGATAACGGAATTTTCTAACAGCAACATGTTTGTTTCTCAAATGGGTAAAAGGAGTTTTATAATGTTACATGAGCGTTAGCTATTGATTATTTAAAAAATACATCCTGATTGTGTGTCTAAGGAGTGAAAAGAAAATAGCTGATGCCACAGCTCGTCTAAATTTTTAGCTAAACTGTTTGTGAGTGTAGTGTGAGGGTTAACCGAACTGAATCGCTAATGCTTCAACAAACTTTTTGTTCTAATCAGTTTCAATTATATTCAATTTTTGCTTAAGAAAGAGTAGGCCTTCATCTAGTATAAAAGTAATCATTCTAAAAACTCTATATCAAGTGTATAGATATTAATGCAGACATACGGCCGTCTTCCTTGGACTCGAGCATCAATTCCCTAAATCTTATGCTCGGATATTCAAACAGCCAGATATACTAATATCACTAGCATAAACACATCTGATTAGTATCTTCCTCCTTAAACCGGAATCACTTAACTTTAAATATGCACTTAATAATTTGTACGAATCGTCTCTTTACAGAGCAGTTTAATCTTCCACATTTCTAATTTTTTTATTGTATTGATCGCAAAAGCCCATTGTGTTCAATTTTATGGCTATATGCCGAAAAAGAACTCTGTTGCTGGTTTTATAGATTATTGTATATGGTTATAATATCTTATAGCAAATGCAATACAGTTTTATTATTGTTGTTGTTTTGAACCATAGATTACCTAACAACGGTTTATTATAGATTTTCTGTTGCATTAATTTTTTAACTAAGAACAATTTATTATATTAATCTCATTTTATAAATATAAATATTCTAAAATGTATTCAACTGAACTATAACGGGAATTTAATAGAAAACATATACATTTAATCATGCAAGGTATATCAATAATTTTATGCCCAGCATTCTAGGAACTGTATGTAACTATTTATTATTGTTTTAAACTGGAATTTCAAGCTGTTTGTACATTTATTATTATATACAAAATAGATATATTTTAAAAATACGTATTATGTATTCACACATAGCATAAAATTGTTCATATAACTCGCACTTTAAGAACAAGTGCAAAATCCTAACTTGTTTAGTTTTGCAATGTTTTTTTTTTAAAAAGAATTTCTTCGGGGGAAAAAAAGTGTCACCATATCAGACTATATCGTTGTTTTAATGATTCAATGAGTTAACATATCTAAATTAGTTAAAATGCATGTTGGTATCTTATAATATTTTTAAGTCATTAACTTTTTGAATAAATTTTACGTGAAGTGTTCTCAATTAAAAATCTTCAAACGAAATGATAAAGTAAAACAATATTGGAAAATAAAATTTATAAACTCCTTTTATAAGGAAGAATTTATTAATTTTAACCAATTATATTAGAGTTAAAGGAAAAATAGTTGATTCAATTTTGTTAAGAAAAAAAATTCTTAGCAATTTTTATGTTCTGTTTTAATCTGCAGATAATTTGTTTGACTGCAAACTGTTATTCAACAATGTGACAATAAAGTCATCATAATCGCTAACTGGTAGCATTTTTTTCTTCTTTTTTGCCAAATTTAAGGATTTAGTCCTGGTATCTGAAATATTTTATAGTTAATTATACGAAACTATTTTAAATTATTGTGTTTAAATTACAACTTAAATAATATTTTTAAGAAAACAATCTCATTTAATGCACGTTAAAAATTATAATCAAATAAACTAAGTAAATCCTACAAATAAAAATAATAATAATTTTTGAAAAACTTTTGTGCACTAAGAATCGGCACAAAATTTAAAACTTGTACTTAAAAAAAGTGCATGGGGACGTAATATTTTCAAAGCAGGATAAAATGACAAATAATAGAAAAGAAATAATCAAATAATCAGCTGCACAAGTCACATATCGGCGGACGCACATTTCATTGAATGGAATTCATTTCCTCATGTTTTTATTCATGCTGCACTTCATATGCAAAATAACTGCTATTGTGAAGCTCGAAAGTGCTGTGGGCTTAACGTAATGTTGTTATAAGCACATCTTATATTCGCTCTGATGTCACCAAGAAGTTCCGGTGTCTAATCTGGTGACATAATAACGAGAAGTTAGAACTAAAGCTCTTACAATTTGATTTGATTTTGTACAAATTGTTTATAGTCATTTCGGTGTGATGCATAAATTCGAATAATTTATGAAGAATATAAAGTAAGGTAAATGAACGAAAGAATTCTTTGGACAAGATTTATTAAATATTTATCGAGGATAATTGGTCCGTGGCAACATAACTATTTGCAAGCTTTATTTCTATCAATAAAAGTTAAGCTTATCCAGTTTACGTAGATGTTGTAGGAAATTGTTATAAAGTTATTACATAGAATTGAGACATGGCAACAAGGTTGTCATGAAACAATGATAGGGAACTTGTTTTGCAAATGAATGTGACAATTGTAACAGGCGGCGCAAGGACAAATATGGCTCTTATAAATTGATGGCCAGTAGTCTGTGCTGACAGTTTGTCCTGCAGGCATGGTACGCGTTGTAACCACACTCCACCAGTCATATGCCAAATCAGCATAATCTTCACCTGATCAAGTACTCCATCGAAATTTGAGAACGTGGTGGACCTATTCTTCACGCCATTCATTGACTCGTACAGGTGTCATCAATGGTGACGATATTGTACAGAAATGCGTCTCCTTTATTGCGATATCTCCAAGTGAACGCTACCACATACTGATGTAATTTCTGTACTTCGATGAAAATAAAGGGAAGAAGCCTTTTCAAAACATTTCTCACTATTATGTGCCACTCTATTTGATGACTGAGGCCAACACCTTAAGATAATTCCCGGACAGTTCATTGACGATCTATGGAAAGGATATCACTCAGGATTCAATCTGATCATGGGGAATAGAGAGCTGACCTGTACGTTGGCAAATCCATGGCTCTATCTCCTGACTTACACGAAGCGCCTTTAAAACTTTAACAACCATTCTCCTGAGCATGGTAATGCATTGCCACATGTTTCCAGTAATCCTCGATAATATCCTGTTGCCTTTTGGACACTTCACCTTCGATTTTAGACCATGATCGCTGTTCACCTGTAAAAAATATGCTTTAGAATGATGGAAACGAAAGTGTTCACTTTAATGCCTTACAACAATTACTGTTCATACTAGATCGACTGCTTTTGGCCTCTACATAATGACAGTAGTACCTACCATCAATTTGTATATATTAGTGTATGCCCACTCATCTGTGAGTTTCTAGAGTATGTTGCAACAATTTAACTTACAGCTCTCGCATATGTATGTAACAATTTACTTTAATTTTCTCTTCAGGGATTTTAATCCATAATGGTATTGAGTCCTCCAGGATGTGGAGTGATAATTGTTTTCCCTGTCTGGATTTGAATATAAATACAACCTTATATACCCAAAACTAAAACTCAAAGCTTTTTAATTAAAGATGGTGCAATCTATCATCAACTCCAGTATCTAAACCATTCAGAAAAGACTATAGCCATATGACTTGAATAGCCTGTCTGCATGACTAAAAGTTTCGACATATCACCAAAAAGGTAAATACGTTTGTTGTTTGTATTGGTTGTGCGTGTTTTTGTTTGTGTTGCCTTGTGTTGTTTGAGAAATCCGTACAATTAAATTATTAGAAATTAATTAAATTAAATTGACTCTCGTAAAATTAAATTATTAAAATTAATTATTGAATAATTTCATTTTGACACAAAGTTTGTTATCGCTGTTAAAGTTTAAGGTATAAAATTATGTTACGCGAAATGTGAAGTTTGAAAAAAAACTCATGTTTAAAAAACTCGTTTCTTACCGGTGTTATTTCAGTATAGGATGAGTTAAATAACTTCCTTAAATTATTAACATAATTTTGGAACAGAAAATAGATTCTATATGATTTCTTTTATTTCATAAGAAAAGATATATGTTTCAAATTGAGATTTTATTTCGCGAAAATAATTTTTTCAGCACGTTTATTTTCGCCAAGTATATTGGAAATAATATGTGTTTGTATTTCAAATAGAAGATTTAAGATTAGCTTCTGAAATCAACTATTAAAAATTATTTTTTCAAGTTGAGATAATGTGTAATTTTATTTTACAAAAAATCATTCTGGTTTCCTAATACAGCTTCTATAAAAATAAAAGTGGAAAATCAGAAACTCCATACATTTTTTCCAACCCCTACTTATATGAGAAATAATCTCGTTCATAACAGGCTATTCTTTTTGACAAGATTCAGTAAATAAGAGCATGAGAAATAATACACACAACACTAAAATTAATGTAAAATTTTCTGGAACTTTTCTTCTCCTCTTGTTGACAAGATAAAAAACGAGTTAATTACACTTTCCTGACAAGATTCATTTCACACAAGAAGAGAAGGATTGGAGTGCCTTATGCCACGACGATACCTCACTGCATACATGTAATCTCAATTTAGATAAAAGCAGTAATGTTCACTTTGGTCTTTACCATCAGGTTTACAGCACCTGTTTAATTTGTATGGCATCTGTCTAACAAAATATAACAACTTTTCATCCACAAGGCCAATCAAAATGTTGCAGTGGAAATACACTAGATGAAATTATTTTTCAGTTTGCGCAGTATTTAGTTTTGTCCTATACCTAATATTTTCAGGGATAAACACTGAATGATATAAGAATGCTTTCTAAAGCATTTTAAAGTAATTAAGATAATACCTTTTAAAAAATATATTTAATTTCATTTTGCAGTATTTTAAAGAAACTGCTACGTAAAGGACACGCGTGTTAAAAATTGATTTCTGATACATAATAAAGTTTTTTTTAGTTTTAGATTTCGAACTTATAAAATTTTAAGAAAAAACGTATAAACTGAGACGTATATATTTATCAATATAATGTAACTATTTGAAATATCTCAAACATTGCTCATTTTTATTATCATTTACAATAAAAAATCAAACGGATTACGGAACGATCAAACATGGATTTTAATGTCTCACTGCTTTAATACATCTGTATTCAGGTAAAAGGAATAGTAAAATCTCCGGATTAATTCAAACGGATTATTGAACGATCAAACATGGATTTTAATGTCTCACTGCTTTAATACATCTGTATTCAGGTAAAATTAATAGTAAAAAATCTCCGGAACACATAGGAGGTTGAGGTATAAAGGAAACATGCAATATATATACATATATTTAAAAATATCCCACTGTACAAAACTATAGGAATTTTTAGCTCGTTTTTTACGTAGTGTAAATAAAAGGCTATAAGGACGTAAATTTGTCTTAGTCTGTCTCATATTTTGTCGTACCTTTCCTCAGCCAATAAGCAAACTAATTGACTGGCTTCTCAGCATTGGGTCGCATTTGAAGCGTAGATGAGCTTCAATCATATTTAAATTCTTCCCATATTTCTGAATTTTCCTACAAATTTTCCTTGAATTTTCGCTAGTTTATAACAAAATTTTCAAATTTTACCTAGTAAATCAAATCAAATTTATTGTTTGCAAAAAGTTTTTAAATCTAATTCTGTATTAAAATACAAACATGTAAAAAACGTGCTAAAATTACTTGGCCGTGCCAATGATATCTTGTTTCCTATAGTTTGTAGCAATAGTAAAAATATGTAGCAATTTTTTTATTGGGCAAAAATAATTAAGTATCCTTTATTTTATAATAGATACTATCACTTATAAAGTTAACTTCAATATCGGTTAAGAAATTAATTCTAATTTAAAAGCGTCCATAATGAAGTAAAAGGAATGTTTAATTTTGGATGTAAACTATTGTAATTCAAATGTATCAAAGATATTTTCATCGCATACAGAGTTCTAATTTCTAAACTAGTTTGAAAATGATGACTAT
This sequence comes from Trichonephila clavata, assembly GCA_019973975.1. Lineage (NCBI taxonomy): Eukaryota > Metazoa > Arthropoda > Arachnida > Araneae > Nephilidae > Trichonephila > Trichonephila clavata. The sequence continues at coordinate 60,612 of BMAO01008382.1, read as the reverse complement.
TTATTTTAAAAATAATATAAATAAAAATCAATTTAGTCCGCAAAACATATTAAAATACCTTTATATTTTTAAACGAAAATTTTAAAAAATTAAGAGTTAATTTGAGAAAAAGAAATTTTCCAACAAAAGCCAATATTGATGTTTTGAAATCAAACAATCCTTTAAATCATAGATCAATCTAATAGCTTAAAATATTCTCTTTTTGAAGCTACATTCTGGTATGTTATAAGATCAAATTGTTCACGTTCGATGGGACGTAGAGACGGAGCAATCCACTTGTTTTCCCGCTTTCCAGCATCAACTTCCAGAGATCGATTTTAAAAACTCATTAACTTGTCTCAGTTTGTTTGTGCTGCTTACAAATTAAAAGACCATTTCCTGATTATGTTTGGAATGTATACAGCATTTAATTGAATTTCTTACATCTATTTTTCTTATTTTAGATTTAAAAATATATTATAAGCCTATAAACTTCAACACAATGAAAGACATATCAAAATTTGAATAAATGAAAATAAATATTCTACATAATATCTATATACAGTACACTCCAGATAGTTTTACTTTGCGATTCTAAAGCACATCTAAACATTTGTTTGATGGCAAGGCTCATTTATTTTTCAATGAGTTTATAATAGTTGATAGATTTAGTAATATGCACAAGGTCAAATGCCACCCATATTCAATAAAGATGTGACTTGTCTGTAAAACTAAAATTTAATTCTGCCAGCAGCTTTTAAAGTATGAGAACCTCTCTTAGTATATTGCAGAATTGAGCATTTGTTAATTACATTACACAAGAAGTCGAAGTAATAACTTGTTGCTATCATTGTGATAAATATAAAGTCGATGGCTTTGATAAAATACATGACAGCAAAGCTTTTATTAGACAGGAAAACATATTTAAATACAAATTGCAAATAATAATAATAATTGAATACAGATACATCGTATAAAATGAACATAAAACAGTACATTAATAGAAATACTGTCTGAATAATAATAAATATGCTAATTAAATAATAATAAATATACAATTTGAATAATAATAAATATACAATTTGAATAATAATATATACAATTTGAATAATAATAAATATACAATTTGAATAATAATAAATATACAACTTGAATATAAATGAAATACAATTTGAATAGAAGAATATCAATCCATCCAAACACAGATGATGTAAAAAAATTATTTAATTCCTAAAATGAAATGTAACATATAAAAATATTGTTTTAATTCAAAAATTGTTTCTTCTATTAAAAAGAAAATTTATATAAAATTTTATTGCAAACTAAAAGAAAATTATTTGGATCTTACAGCGTTGGGCACAGGGTTGAAACATCTGCACTACTTAAATGCGCTGATTATAAGTGTATATTCATTCATAGATTTATTAACTGTGCAAAACTAAAGCAACAAAATCATTTTCATACCGCAGTAAAACTATAGAAACGACTTTTTGTGCGATGAATACATTGGATTCAACTCAATAGAAACTGTTCATTCTCACCCTTGATTAAACTATTTACAACGTTATAACGTATGCAAAGACTGGACAGCTCATCAATGGAGCTACGGGCTTTTTACCGATGACAGTCCTTTCAATTTGTCAAAGCATTTTCTGCGCCAGTTGATATGGAGGTGATAGGGAAAGTCATCCTACTAACATCGAAGAGACTAGGCTGGATGGTCCTGGCCACTTATGTAAGAATGGCATTATGATGTATGAAGGACGGAATTCCATTTTCTGGCAGATTCACTCACCACAGATCATTACTGTGATGAATGCATCATTTTCTTCGAATGTCGGATCTGAGGTGTTATTGATCCAAATTTTCTTTATGACGATAACGTCGGTTACCAGATACCACGCTGTTCAAGAGCTTCTACAAAGTGAGAATATTCGTAAAATGGATTATCCGGTGAGTTCCCTTGATTTAAATTCCATTGAACATGTGTGATTTACTTCAGGTCTGGTACATCCAAAGGTTAATAAAGACAAACGTCCATTACAAATGGCTAAATTTATATCTAGAAGCTTTGGATATTTTGTTGTTAAGAATAAACCGAATGAGCGGGGTAACAATAGAAATTAAATGAAGTTATTAAGTGACTTTTGTTGTACTCCCTCTTGACTCTTTTTACCAATGTTCTTGTATCCTTAAAAACAGTTTTGCTTTGTTCCATACTCCTAGCAGCTAATTCATTTCTGTACAATTATAACTTTGAGTACTACATTGAATCTCTGTATTTTACGTTTCCTAGTTGATGTTTCGTAGAGTTACAATAAAACCAGAAAACGATTGTATACATTTTGAATGTTTGAGTATATATATTACTACTTTTGATATATGAAAATAATGAAGATTGTTAAATATATTTTATATTGACGAAACATTAATAAGCCTTAACCCCTTCACTGAGTTGTCCATATACCATACGGAATACTAAAATTTGACAGCTGTACGGACACTGATATTTTCTTTTTTCTATCTTTTGTTTTGCACGTATGTTTCATTCTTATAATGAAATTATTTTTTTTCCTAATGTTTTTAAAATATACAGTTTGTTTACGATATTAAAATGCTTCTTGTTGGTGCTTTTCTTTGTGATGATTGCGGGAAATTTTCTTAGATTCTTAAAAATGTTCTTTAGAAGACAGGAATTGGCAAGACAGTATGTAGTATGTTGCTTGAGAAGAAATGAAAATGGAAAAAAATTAAGAAATTTCGATATATTTCTGTCCAGATTTGCAAAATAAGACTTTGTGTTACACCGTGCTTTAAATTGTGCACGTGTGTACATATATGCGCACACACCAAATTCTCGACCGCTTAAAAAAGTGGTACGAACAGCAAAACGTGTTTGTAAACTTGAAGGAAATTATTTCAAGATATATGAAGCAGTCTTCATAGCATGTAGAGCTTACTTATAAAAAGCAAACACTTGGGAGGTTTTGTATTCCACAATTATAAAACAAAAAATAGTGCGGAAACTTTAAAATTGAAGATTAAAATAAAACTATTCCATTTTCTCATTCTATTAAGCATTTTGCTTAGTTATATACAATAAATTATTGTTCCTGCTCAAAGCATCTAAGGCAAATCCTTTGACTGGTTAGTGGGTTAAAGCATAAAATAAACTGTTTTGTTCCTTAGAAAATATTATGAAGTTCGTAAATATATATTTACAATAAACATACAGGGAAATTAGAAATACGTTAAAATTTGCGACAGAAGAAAATTGTAAATAATTTTTCTCGTATGAGTCATTCTATACTGTGATTTAGAATTGGATCAATATATGACCATACAGTTAAATAAGATCTACAGCAGAATTTTTAACTAATAACTTGCAATGAAATGAAATAATACATTGGTTTTTTTGTTAGAATATTCCACAGATCAGGAAAAAAATAGCCATATTTAATTCAGTGTGGGTGTGATTCTCTTTGCACCCTACCATTTTCATCAAGACACCACCATTTCTTATACCTCTTTAAGGCAATATGGTGCCATCTTCACAATTTTTTTTATTTTTAATACTTGATATTTGGTTTTAATTGTATTTTATAAAGGTTAATATGTAATAAGAATTCAATACAAAAATTTTCAAATTTGTTGCAAAATGTTTGTAAAATCTAAATTTTTGGAACTTTTTATACATTTCTTAAAATACTAAGGCCTTTTTAAATATGTCTCTTTTATTTCAAAGATTTTTTTCCAAGTACCGTATAATATACTACATAAAACTGTGCATGGTCTTTTCTGCTGCTGCTTTTTAGTTTTTTAATAAATTTTTTATAGTTAAACCTCCAAAAATTTCAAAATCATTAGTTTTGATTTTGAAATTTTTTAGAAAAAGTACTAAACATGTTAGAGCTAATTCCAAGTATAGTTTTACAAAACATACATTTCAGAATACGTATACCAAATTTCAAATCCATACTTTAATTATCAAAAAAGCCTTAGGGTTTTGAATAACAGTATATGCACAAAATATCATCATGGAGAAATATGAGTTTGAAGTTTTCATTCCATAAATAGCATGATATAATATTCATCGAATAGTCTGAAACTTTTATGAAATGTTAATTAGCTTATTTAAAACTGCTTACCATAAAAAATTGCACAAATGTAGAGCAATTAAACATTATACTGCCATAATGAATATATAGAAGAAAACGAATGAAAGATCAATATTTCATAAAACGTTATCTTAATAATTATAAAAAATAAATACACACATTTCAGAGCTAATTACATGCTCAGAGCTAATGCACAACATGTACAAAAGATGTTTATGTCTTTATTTTATATTTCCATGATTTTAAAAGATTTCGCATGTTAAATATTGAACACGAATGAAAGCAAAATCCAACAACAACTTTTAAATAAAATATATCAAAATCTAAGAACTGCACATATGCATTTGTTTAAATAATACCTTAAAATATTTTAATAATAAAAGTGTTGAATTTCACACACTTGGGATATATATATATATATATATACACATTATATATATATATATCAACAAAAACAAATATATAAAAATGGGAGAGTCTTTCTATTCTTGCGAATTAGATTTTTAATTATCTGAGTTATCAAAATAAAATTTAATATTTGTGCTTTGGGAGAATCCGTTTTGAAGTTTTAAATTCATAATAATATCATAAATTCATAATAATATCATAAAAATAATAATTTCATAAAAAGCACGCACAACTTTTAAATCGTTTCCAAATCCATTTGTTCTTCCCCAATAAACAATTCACAAACTAGAATTTTTGCACGAATTGCACAATTCTTTCTTGAAATGATTTGTTACTGCATATATAATGTCAGTCTCATATACTCGCGGTAGAAAAATAATTAATTAATTTTTCATCAGGTACTTTTCTAACAAATAATCTGAAATGTAGGAGTAGTAGTTGCTGTCCAGCATCAAATATTGCTCCATAACTTGGTAAAAAATGCAAGTAAAGCTTTGATATTTTGCATACATATTTATAAAGATTCGGCGTATCAAATAAGCCAATAAAAATTTCCACAGGTTGATAATTTTAGGGTACCATATCGCCTTAATTACAAGCGAAAAATTTCATGAATGATTTTCCTTTCCATATATTTTTAAAAACTTTGAAACACGATACATGATTTTAAGAAATGCCATTATTTTATTATATTTGAAATGATGATATTACTTTTTGTAAAAGAAAGAAAGTATTCGTATGATTTATTTTAATTAGTAGAAAATATTGATATCCTTAGCTTCAAATATAATTTAAACAATATTCTTTTTCTTGCAAAATGTTTGAAACAATAACTTTTTTGCAAATTTGTCTAAGCAATAACATTTATTACAATATATTTGCTTCAATGTATTTCATAATTATTAGTTTCTTATGATAGCAGCAACGTATTTAACGATTTAATTGTGTAAAGTAAAGTGACAGGTACAGGAAATAGTAAATATTAGTATTAAAAACAAAATGATGTCATAAATTAATTAATTTACTTTATTGAAAGATATAATTTAGGAATAAAAATAGGACACTAATGGTAACGATGGTATAGCAAAGATTTCAAGCTGCAGTTTGAAATTAAAAATGGTATGGAGATTAAATTAATAGAAATAAATGTAAATAATATTTGTATAAATTTATACTTAAATATTTTCAAAACAAGGTCATATTTTTTTCTTTTGATGCTTTTATATGTTGTTTGATAAAAAATAAATCTTCAGTTTTCGATCTAAGAAAATACTTTATTTTCAAAAGCTGTTAAATGATATATGAAAATTTGGTACTTTAGTACAAAATTGTGTAAAGCATAATATTTCCGCAAGCTTTTATTTACTCAGATTAAATAATTTTTCAGCACTTGTTTCTTATCATGTATTCACATTCAAAAAATTTCAAGATATTCTACCGATTTTCCAAAGTTTAAAATTTTAGCCTCGTCTAACATTTGTAAATTGTGGTGCAAACTGACGAGTTTAAAAAAAAACAGATCCATCACCAATATCCATCATGTTGCTTTGTAGAGCAACGTTAATAAATTATTAACCTATCAAAGTATTAACATTGTGTAAGAGAAGTTTCTTCCAAAAGATGTCTTATAAATTTTGACATAAATCGACACATATTTCTAATAAGCCCATACATATTTTTAAGATAACGGTGAGGAAAATACTTGAAAGCATTCACTATCTTAATATTGTCCATAAATACTTCAATGGAAATTGATTTTAGTGTTAAAAACTACGTTTTTTATAATTGTTCCCAAATCGAGTCATGTAATAGGAAAAATTAGAGAACAAGTACAACACAGAAGAATTAGATGTTTGAAAATTAAAAGTCTACTAAATTCTAACTATACAGTATTCGAGATTTAAAGTATCTACTAAATAAATGTCTCTGAAATTACTTGTTTGTAGCCCCTTCCCGGCTTTTATGAGCTGAGCTCGGGCATGCTAAATGTACAATCCTGGCTCACTCCGAGTGTAGCTCGGGCTCTGTAAAATTTTACGCTGTGCAATCGGTCTTTCCCGATTTATTTCGCATGTGCTTTTAAAGGTTTCGAATAATTGAAAAGTTCCACTCGGTGGAATTTTCTGCAAAAAGAGGACGTCCTTCTGATGAGCACCTCCCTTCACTCTTGTCTGAAAGATATTTTGTTGACTACATTCCCCCAACAGAGAGGAAAACTAATCCAACACAAAGTGTATTATTTGTTGCTTAAGCGGACAGTAAAAGAAAAAAGGTGAGAAGAGAAACAAAATTCTACTGTCCAGATTGCGATGCTAACTTATATGCAGTACCGTATTTTTGTTTTTATCATACACGATCAAATTTTGATTAATAATTTCATAATCATTTAAGTAAATGCAAAAGATGTAAATAAAATTTGTAATTCAAGATAAAAGATAGGTATTAAAAGCTTTATATTTATAGTTAATGTGAATTGACTCCTAAGTCTAATGATTTATGCTTACAGAAATTCAAATTTACAGGTAAATTTTCTTTTATTTAAATAGATTTTTTTACATTAATTTTTAGGAAATTTTGTATGCCAGTGGTGCTATTGAAATTTAAAAGATATGTATGTTGGAAAATAAGGATACAAAAAAATGACATTTTTTATCCTTAATCTAGAAATAAAATGAGCCTGGAAGGGGTTAATTCCCTTAGGTTCGTTGTCTTGGGGATGTCACTGAAAATAATTATTCAAGATAGAGATGGGAAAATACTGTCCACTTCAAAGTGTAAATCAGCAGATAAAATTTCATTGTTCTGTCACAATAATTGCATTTTCAGCAGCTACAAACTTTGGCTTGCAATATCAATTGTATATAAACTGAATATTTCCTGAATTAATCTATCGCTGATCAAATTTGGCTTATCATTGTGTCGTGAAAAAGAAATTTTTTAAATAATGTCATAAATGCGATGGGCAGATATGAAATTAAACACCATTTAAAAATCAGACCGTCAGGAAAAATGTAAAGACCTTGTGAATTGTGATTTGGAAATTAAGTATTTTTATACAAGTGAAGTCAGGTTCAAAACTAGTCCTCACCCAGGAGCTGTCACGCAGGGACACACAGTCACCCCGGGGTCACGAAATCTAATTTGGGGAAAACTGTTATTTGTCAGTATCCTCCTATATGACAATCTTCATGGAAACTAAAATCATGGTATTTGGGGAGATTGAGTTCCCCACACAACCACTTTTGTTCCAAAATATTTTCTATGAACAGGCTACATTTCTCCTGTCAGAATGGCTTAGTTGTTTTGAATGTTGTATTGTACGACTCACAATGGTTTATAAATGTAAATGAACAGAATATATAAAGAAAGAAATGGGCATCTGTGTGATCGCTATTGGAGGAAGTTTAAACTGATCAAGCAATGGAAGAGTCTAATGAAATAATGAACATTAATCCTGAGAGCGAAAGTTAATTTGAGAAAATTAATGAACATGAAACGTTTGAGTTGAAAGGAAAATTTTCAAATGCTACCAAAAAAATCCCATCAAAAATATATGAAGTCACAAGTGTACCAAAAGACACAGCGCCCTGTCAAAAAGACACAAGCAAGAAAAAGTTCAACATGTTATTTGTCGATTTTTAAAGGGCAATAGAACTACAAAAACTTGAAAAAATATGAAAATTTTGCCTGGAAATATAATTCCTGTAATTTTAGCGAAAAATGTCTGTGATATGTGTCCTTTATTAAATTCACGCATATTTGAAACATTTTAGTTCATTTGGATTGGATTTTTTCTCAAATTATCAAAGAAAAATTGAAAACTTCTTAAAAGTAGGTAACTATCCTTTCCTTACTGTAAATATAAATATCTTTTATTTACTGGAATTACGATTTTTATGGTGTAAGATAAAAGTAATTATAAAAAAGGATTTGGGTGACTAAGTCACCCCGCGCGACCACTAACATTAGTATCGAGTGTGTGCCTCCATCCGGGTTAATAATTCGTCCTGCTCTACCCTTGTACTTCTTACTTCTGATTATGAACACAACTTATTAATCAAACATTTGCTAAAATTCAATTTCGTTCATATTTATTTAAGATATTGAAAAGAATATAATTATTAAAACGTTATCCAAAATATTTTTTTAGTAAGAAACAAGACTTTTAATTTTAATTTTAATTTTAATGAACAAAGAAGAATTTTTAGAATGCTAAAGAAATTTTTGATACTAATCCACATAAATCTGAATAATATGTTAAAATTTCTAATTTTTAAAAAAAATTCTATGAAGAAAGGTCGTATTTTAACATAGTAGTGTCAGAACTAAGCACTATTATTTTTTTTCAAATTAACAATAGATTGCATTTGCGGCAATTGATAAAAAAATTACCTAGGTTCAACGTAATGGTGACTACAGTTAATCAAGATTTGCCTTTTTTATTCAAGAAAATTTCAACTTTTTTCTTATCCCAACTGAAGAGGTATTGCGGTTAATACGATAGTTTTAGACCAATAACAGAATACTCCATTCAATAATGCTGAAGAAATCTTCGAGAAATTGGAGAAAAATTTGGTGTCAAAAACAAGAGTTCAAATAAATCTGGAAGGGATCTAGAAATATAACACGAATAGATATTTCTCTAAAAGTCAGTAGAATGCTTGGAAGTTATTTGTAAAGACTATGTAGTGTAGTGCTTAGTGTTAGAATGTGGCAGCTATTATATATTTCATTTGTCTCGAGTAGTATTGTAACTAGAACTTTGAATCGTTGTGTTCTGTGTTTCCATGTACATTGAATAGGTACGATTGTGAATTTATAAATGCAATGTTAATTGTTTCCTGTTGAAAGGAAATTCATTGTATTTATAGGAAAATCTCAGAATAAAATTTTGATAAACTTCGAAAGAAACTGTTTATTAATGACTTGCTATTTCCCGGATTTAAAGTTATTTAACCACGTATCTATATTTTGAGAATGATCTAAATAACTTAAACATTGGTTACAGAAGATATGAATAAAGTACAATAAAACTATTTTTATCATTTATTTTCATCACAAAAATCTCAAAAAATTAAACATTTAATGAGAAATATATTTGTGAAGTCTTTTATTGTTAATAAAAAAAAAAGTTATCGAGTTTAAGTACTTCTCTTAACATCGCAGTAAAATTCTTCTAAATGAGTAACATTAGAGTTGAATAACATAGGTTACTAAATAATTTGAATACATTTTGCATCATAAAAAACATTTTAATAGCTTGTAACAAATTAGACACTGAGAGATTAATGCATTTTTAAAGTTTCGTTAATGTCCGCCAAAGTAATATATTCCTACAGTTTGTTTTCTTGACTGAATAAATAAAAATGCTAAAAGTTATTTCACTTTATACGATATCCTACAAAAAAATCAAAACTACCAAACAAATGTCTTAGTTACTAGAAAACTATTATGAACTTTAAAATAAAAGAAATTCATTATGTATTTATTACAAATGATTTTTCTATGATGCACGTTCTTCATACAATACACTCAAGAGCCAAAACATTACGACCATCTGCCAATAACGAGTTGGCTCACCTTTGGCACGCAACACAGCTTCAATCCGCCTTGGCATGGACACCACAAGTCCTTGGTAGATGGACGGAGACAGATTGCACCAGATGTTTAAGCAACGGTCACGCAAATCCGAGATATTGAGAATTGGTGGTCTTTGAACTCTGAGCTGTCGTCCCATGACATCCACATGTGCTCTATCGGATTGAGATCTGGTGAGTTAGGCGGCCAGGACATTAACTGGAATTCAGCATCATGTTCCTGGAACCACTCCAACACAATTATAGCCTTGTGACACTGGGCAGTGTCCTGTTGGAACATTCCATTTCCAGCTGGAGAAAACAGAGGAAATGTAAGAGTGCAACTGATCTGCAATGATGTTCAGATACACTGTAGCATTCATGGTCTGCTCTACTGCAACCCCGGGTCCCAGAGACACCCAAGAGAACGTTTCCCAAAGCATAATACAGCCATCACTGGCCTGTGTATGACCTACTGTACATTGAGGGAGCAACTGTTCGCCTGGAAGACGGAGTATCCTGACACGGCCATCGGCGTGATGAATGACCAAACCGTGATTCATCTGACCAGGCAACTCTTTTACACTGATCCGTGGACCAGTCGCGATGTTACCAGGCCAAGCGCAGGCGCAGTTGGAGATGACGCTCGGTCAGCAAAGGCACACGAGTGGGATGTTTGCTGCGTAGCCCCATACACAACAGTGTCCACTAAACAGTGTGCTCCGATACTATTCTACTTGTCCCTGCATTGTATTGGGCTGTGAGCTGAGTCACTGTCTGGCTCCGGTTTTGTTTCACCATGAAAGACAGTCTCCGATGACCTTTCTCTTTGATAGCATGTGGACGTCCAACACCATGTCGTCTACTGCTGGTTTTACCATCATTCATCCACTTTGCATAAGTACTAACAATTGTAAATTGCGAACAACCCACGAGTCATGCAGTTTCGGAAATACTTGTTCCGAGCCTTCAAGCCATTACAATCTGCCCTCTATCAAAGTCGCTTAGATCCGCAGCCTTTCCCATCACATACAGAAGTAAGTGAAAGAATGATTCTTCAGACTCTCCAGCAGCAGTTAAACACCACTTCCACTTGATCACGTACCTTCCACATCATCCAGGCGAGTTCATTGCGAAATGTAGGGGTGGTCATAATGTTTTGGCTCTCGTGTGAATGTTTTATATTCAATGTCATTTTAAATATACTTTGTTCGGCTTATTATTTAATGTTTAATTGATGATACTTCATTTTTATAAATAATCATTTCGAGAAACACTACAAATTTTTATACCACTTCCTAGCATCAATGATGAACTTTCCCATAAGTTACAAAAAAATATCGATTGAAAAACTAATTTTTTTCATGTGATTCTCTCTTAAACGCATTCCTAAAGACAGAAGAAGAGAAAGATATTAATTGTAAGTATCCAAAAAGTAAGTGATATTAAGGAAACAAAGATAGTGAGTCTTTCTTAGGAAAAACAGGTATGTTTATTTATTTGGATAATGTATCAGAAAGCAAGAAAAAAGCTTGCAACTCATGTTTTATTGAACATAAATATATTAATATCTATATGTAAATGCTTACGAAAAGTAAGTCGAATATATAATGGTTTACCAAAAATAATCAAAAAGAAATATCAGAGGAAAAAAGTAATTTAAAATTTATGTTATAATATACGAAAGTAATGGCATTTTTTCCTAAAAATTTCATATTATGCATTAGAAAATAAATTTGTTACATAAATTTCTATCAAAAAATTCATGACACAGATAGAATAGCTATATATTTTTTATACTGTGTAACTACTATTAAAAATTTCCGCTGTCTTTGAATAGATGAAGCAGATAAATTGCGGTAAGTGGTTCAAGATATATATTTCATAATTCCGAAATAATGAAATATATATATATATACATATTTCATTATTTCGGTATTCAGTTTTTAACTATAATATAAATAGTGCATGGATATATGAAATATTTTTTCGTTTGTTGCAGTAACTGATGGAGACACAATGTTTTATTTAAAACTTTTCAAAAGTAACAAAGATACGATTTCCACTTATGCAATTTTTAATGGAAGAATCTAAAATGCATGACAAGAATTCAAATTTGCAGTATTGCCCAAATGACACAAAATTCTACAGAAAAACGTGTCATATATATAAATACACATAAAATTTTCATTTAACTACGAATGTATGTAATATGAAATGAAAATATATGTACAGAATGGAGAATGATATCAATATTGAATGTGCCAACCGTTTTCTTATTAAGCTTCTGTTCAATAAGGAATGAAAGGATTTCAGTTTTTTTAGTATTCTCGTGTAATTACAGTAACCAACCCTTATTTGATACATTTTCTTAACTAAAAATTCAAAAATAATATGACAAATATTTTTTGAGCTCTATTTACTTCAATAAAAAATTTTAAGTAAAATTTTAGCAGAAAAAGACTATACATTAATCGGCTGCACCCTTTATATTTACTTTTGCATATATATATTTGGTTTCAATTCCTTATTAATGTTTTTATTATAAATAAATTGCATTTTTTAAGAAATCGCAGAGGTGATTGGGAAATTTTAGCGAATTAACGGTATTTTAATTACAGTTTGTTGTGAGATTTCAGATATCTCAGTCACTATCATTTTGAGCTGTGGAATAGGAATTTGGATGAATTTATCTCTTATGGGGAAAATGTTTGGTATTAAAACATATGACCTTATTTATTCTTCAAGCATAGCTACTCCAATATGAAGGCATTTTGGTGCCCATTCGGATGAAACAAAAGACAACATAACAGCGAGGACTCACCAGCCTCACGTCTCGGTTATTCTCTATTTTAGGTCAGTACTCGCTCACCTTTAAATAGTCCTATTCACCCTTAAATTACCCAAGCGGTAGTAAGGAGTTCACTCTATTTTTATTTATTACTTGATTAATTTTTAAGTTAAACTTCCCTGACCTGACATATATATAATCACCATTTCTTTTATTTTTACCCTTATAATGTATTTTGTGACTGATGTAATTATGTTCCATTGATTGGAAACATTGTTAATAAATAATTAACGAAATTTTTTTAAACAATGTGAAACTTAAATTTCTTCACAGAAAAATATATTTATTTTAAAGAAAACGTAAAATTTATTCTTAAACAAAAGCAGCAACATTTCACAAATGCCTCAATACTTTATTTTCTCAACAGCTAGTGCTTCAGAAAGTTTTACACACGAAGGCATCAATTTCTGTGATGCTTTGATGCCTGGATTCCTTGATTCATACATAGTATTAACCTCATTGTTGCAGTCAGATGCTATTTTTAAGAATCTTTTATTTCTACGAAACAGAGATAGTTAATGAATTTGATTTGATCTTATTCTGAATTGAAAAATACTTCAAAGAGAAAAATAATACTCTTTCTCTCGCAGTTCTATGTACAAACGAAGAGTACTTCCCAAGACTCTTATAAATGACATTTCTCTTTGTTTCAAAGGAGAATAGAATAATTCATTTGAAAAATACAAAATAATGATACATAAAGTAAGATTACATATCAACTTTAAATGTAAAAATATGCAAAAATTGTTGAAACTATGACAAGTTATTATTTATATCATTAGTTACACTGTATATCATTAGTACACTTATTTAAAGAGGTAGGAATAATTGCTGTATTTTTTCTTTCTATACGTTTTTTGATACAATTATATTTAAGTCTTGAGTATCTAATTTGCCTTAACTGGAAATGCAAAAAAGGAAAATGTTTAATTGAATCCAATAAAAATCTGCTGAAGGAGTTCCTGAAGTTGTTTTTTGTGAGTTAATATAGTCAAAATAAGAATGAATTTAAATGATAATAATGTGGATTTAGTAATTAAGGATACATTTAATCATCATTTTAAAAAACAATTAATATAAAGGATTTAAAAGAATTCTTTAAAATTAAAGTATTCTATATCCACAAAAAATTTAGATGTATAAATATTCTACACACATTATATATATATATATATATATATATATATATAACTTTAGTAGTTGGGTATTAGTTGGGTATATTAGAAAAATATATTAATATTTAAAGCAACTGAGACACAAATTTTATATTCACGGTGTTTTCAAATCTACAGTACACTAATTTATATCAGTTTATATCTGAATTTAAAAAGATTCGTACTTAAGTGAGATAATTTTGCTTATATATATATATACTACTTTCGAAAAATATCGAAACACCATGAAGAAAGTGGTTGTTTTTATTGAAACTAAGTATGTATATAGCTCATACACATATCATAAAATGATAAAAAAAATCAAGGCCATAGGGCCCTTCCACGGCTCGCAATTATAGGTTGAATGTTCAAATCTCAATAGTTGGTGGAACCGTTCCTGGTGGCGATACATGCTTGTGAGTGAGTGAATATTAAAGTCGCACTATTCAGCTGCAGGAGGGCTTTGGGAGACGGACCGTGTAATTTTGAACCATATTCAAGTGACGAGGACGACACCTGAGCTGGCAACCCCTGTTCTAACTACCACAACACACCAACGGGATAACCACACCAGATTTAACGTGCATCGCTTCCCTACAAAGTGTGTCTTTAGTGTTACTGGGCTCGAACTCATGACATGCCAGGTACGATCCGATACCGTGACCACTGGGCTACCGCTGCCCGCGATACTTGCGAGTGTACGCCATATAAAGAGTGATAGAGGTTCCTAATATTATCCTGCGATACATCGTGCCAGGCATTCACCAGTTCTTGATCCAGATGTGTGATATTTGGGGGTGCCCGAATCTGGAGCCTTACCATGACCTGACATGTTCGATTGGTGAAAGATATGACGAGCCTTCTAGCCATGGAAGAGTATTAACGACAGAAAAACAATCTAGAGATATGCGAGTTGTATAGGGCCTGGCATTATCTTGTTGGAAACTGGCCCCTGGAAGACGTGCCATGAAAGAAAATATAATCGGTCGAAGGATGGTATTAACATATCGTTGAGCAGTTAAAAAAAGTATGAAGGATGACTAGAGATGATTTTCTGTCATATGAGATAGCATCCACACCGTCACTCCAGGGGTTACGGTTGTATGCTTTTGTAAAACAAAGGCAGATTGAGACCGTTGGCCCCAGCCTCCCCAGACACGAAGACGATGGTCACCTGCTTCAAGGGTAAAGCGGGATTCATTGTTGAAAACCATGCGATGTCCAGTTTGATAGTAAACATGTTGATCGTCTGCAACACAACTCCAGATGATTCCGCCGACATTGTGGGGTCAAGTACAGGCGCTTTAAGAGTCACTGAGAGCGTAACTGCGCCTCAGTCATGCGCCTTGAAATGGTGGAAAGTACCACGGAGAGTATGGAAGAGGCTGTGGTGCGTTGAATAGTAGACAATGATAATATTGGAACAGTTCGGGCCTCTCTAATAATCATCCGATCTTGCTTCGCATGTGGGCATCTTGGCCTTCCAGAGCCTTCATTTTGTTGATAAATTCCTCGCAGCAACCATTGCAGCCAGCACATTTGTACATTAGTGTCTGTACGTTACAGGTTACGACCTATTGCTTGGTATGAACATCCAGCTTCACGCATTCCAACTATTCGACCATGTTGGAAGTTATTCAGTTGCCTATAAGGTCTTCGAAAATGTCGTGATAGTATCATTCGCTTATTGTCATGGAAATCACAACGGCAAAAACAAAAAAAATGATAAATTTTCCGCCTCTATTTATTACCGGTTTTATACTTCGTGAGTTGCTCAGCAGAAATGCGCACTACGACCGCAATCCATGTCTATTGACCTTGAAAATTTGATAATTTGCATATTCGTTTATGATGTCTCTGCCTACGAAATTTCAATACAATCGGACAAATCTTCTTCGTCCTTCAATTTTTTGGCAAAAGAGTGTATATGAATACGTTCCTTTTTAATATGGTCAAAAAGATTACCTGAAACAATAAAATACTGGATCTTATTTTTAAGCGCAAATAAATAATATTAAAATATTAATCTGTTATAAATAATTAAATTTCTGAATATTGGCAAGATACGAAACAGAAATGATTTATATTGTATCCATTCTTTTGGCAGAAGCGAGTTATAAGAACTATAAATTTTGTAAAATGTCATGATAAAAAATATTAATAATCGTTTTTCTGGACAAATTCTTCAAAAAGTACAAAATATTTTTCTCAAAATTATTTATTATTTTTCGAAAGGAAAAAAAAAAGAAACAATTAAAAATAAAGAAAATTATTGCTATTAAGGGGGTATTTATACACTTTAAGTTAAAATTTGCTATTATTATTATTATTTTATTGAGGATATGTTTCATATGTATGTATATATATATATTTTAACTGATTGATGTCAGGCTATAAACACACAGATTTCTCTAAATTAACTTTAAAGGATAAACTGCGCATCCGTTGATTCAAATGGCTGTATAAAACTACGATTTTTTAGATGATCAATCTCGGACAACATCCGATTAAATTCAGAAAAAAAGGACTGCAAGTACAATAAGGTTATTTCTTACAATACTTCCATTAAGAGGAATTCTGGTTTAGTTAGTTCCCATCATAAGAGTAGATGAATTTTTTATTACCTATACCAAATTTTTGTATGCATTTTCTGGATATATATATACGTGGTATGATATGCTATAGATAAAATACAGATAAAATACAGACAGATAAAATACAGATACGTATTTTATCTGTCTTCGTTTTAAAAGAGCTGTTTTTCTCAACTATTTAAATGAAATTTTGATTCTTATTGAAATTTTAAAATGTATTATCACACTTTTTCTTTAGTAGGAACGAAATATTCTATAACATCATCTCGACAGTTTTCCCATACACAAACTGATCATTTCATCAAATTTTTAAATACTTTTTCAAAACAATTATTAAATTATGATGAATGTGAAAAACAGTTAAATCATTAATAATTAAGAACATATCCTGAAACTAGTAAAAGTTAGGCATATTTTGGCTAAACCGCATTTTAAACTTTATCTGGTGTTCAACATTTTAACTTTGGATGAAAGTTAATAAAAATATTTTTATTAATTCCCTTAAATCTTCTTTACATAAACTATGTAACTATTTAAACAACTATTTTATTTTATTTGTAAGATTAATTAAGAATCAAATTAAAGAAAATACTTAAGGCATAAATCTAATTTAATTTAGGGTGAATAATGGATAATAACGAACACAAATAATGTAATAAAATATATTATTATTTAAATTGATATAAATATTATATTGGAAGCAAATAACGCGATTTCATTAGTCTATATAAAACATTTTTTTAAATAAATAAAGCAATATTATTGTTTTAAAAAAATACACATCATCGTCAGAACAGCTTAAGCCACATTAAAACAAAAACTACTTTCCTAAATGACAGAATGTTTACAATAACTTTCATTGATTTAAACAGATTAGTTAGAGTAAGTTATCTATATAGATAAACATTTTGAATGGCTTTAATTTTGCATACACAAACAATTTCTTTAATTAAGGATAAAATTATTCTGAATCTAACCTTAAATTCATCTTTAAATTAATAATCTCGTTTACATATTACATAAAATCAATTTGTGGAATCCAAATGCGATGGCACTGTTTACAATACTAGCTTATTGAGAACCCATTAAACGATGTGCGTTTAACCAAATATTTAAATATGATAATGTTTCCCAATTCACAACGATTGTACATTTTTTTTCATTGCAAAACAACATGATCTTTACTAATCTGATGCGGTAGTTTCTGACAACCGCTTCAAAATCCAGTTTTTTTTTTTTTATTATTGCTTTTTTAATAAAATGTATACATGTTCATTCATTTACATAAATTGCTGAAAATTATTTTATTGACTGAAAAATATACACACATTAGTATGATATCCTTGTTTCGCATATGAATAGGTACAATAAATACCCGAATTTATTCAAAATATTTTCTAAGCATTTTTCTACCCATTGTAGTAATGTAAGTAGTATCTCATCAAAAATTATTGACAAATTTGAAATAACTCACTTGATATTACCCTTATATATATACTAAAAATACAATACTAACACTTGAATACTAAAGATAAAAATACCATTGAGATTTTGAATTATTAAATAGATTTATATTCAGCACTTTATGAATATTGCTGACTGATGACCGCTTTTAAACTTACATAAATAAGGGTTTTAAACAATTATATTCACGCACAAATCTCCTTTTCTTTTTACTATACTGAGCAAAACACCATGTGCGAAGTATAATGTATATAAGTTCTAAGTCCTTCACAAATAAAAAGGTAACTTTTAGATCGTGCCATGAATAAAAGAGAAATAAACTAGTTATTGCCGAATCCAGTGATATCAAAATGTATGATTATTCAATATATATTTATTTATACATATTTCCGTGAATAAATTTACTATACTTTAATTTTGAAATTATTATATAAAATATAATATTTGTGAAAACTTCTTCGGTATTAATACAATGAATTGATCGTGTATTTGTGTTAGCGACATTTTTATCATATTAAAAAGCATTTATTTATGTAACAATAACCTTCTGTGTAATCATATAATAAATTTTCTAAGTATATCTTTTTTCCTTATTTTTCTCTTTGTAGTTCGTAGAACTTTTTTTTTAATTTAAAAGCTATTCATACAAGAACATTCCTCCACAAACAGAATAGCGCATTCATCACAGAATCATTTAATAGAAATATATGGAGGATAATACAAAACTTTTTATTGTGTTTTTGAAGGGTTATAAATTTATTATGAATGTTCAATGTGAGAAAATTCTGGTTAAAAACGCAAAAATGGAATAGTTGAGTTTATTTTTCCCACTTAACGAGAGAAAAAAAAAAGCACGAAGAGAAGTAAAATTTATTAGAAATCTAAATCTTTTTGAATTAAAACAAATAGATAATTAGACTACATAATACTTATAGGAATCATATCTCTAATTTTAGAATATCCGTTTGCTAGAAAATGTGACTTTTATACAAATATCACAATAACATTAAAGTATAAAAGTAATGCTCTTTATCTATTGTTATTCGAGTAAACATCGGAATTAAAAAAAAATAACAGTATTCCAAAATATATATACCCTTAACTTAATACATTTCTGAAAGGGCGGGGGGGACTCGAAATCCAATTAGACGTTTATTCTTTTTTTAATTCAATTCTTGGAGCATTTTATTTAAAGAAAGGTAAAATATTCGGAAGCAAAAAAATAAAAAAAATAGTAAATATAAAAAGTTTAACAATAAACACTTAGCTTAATTTGAGTTTTACTCGTATTTAATTCTATTGAATGATAAACTTTCGAATATGAAATCCTTGTAATAAAATTGTTGCCTTACATCAGATCAGTATAAAAATAGATTTTTACAGAGAATAAGGGAGAGAAGGTAAAAATAATTTGTGTGAAAATTTTATATGCTTATTAAATGAATGGAGATAAAATGCAATGAAATAAGTAAAGAATTTTATATTTTATACTGATAGAAAAATTCCTTGAGTGTTCATATATATAAATATATACATACTAAAGGAAAAACAGGAAAAAGTGTAATAAAAAAATGTATTCACACTTTTTCAAGTGAAGGGAAACAAAAGTTATTCTTAGAAATTACATCAATGCTTAAGGGAAAATTTCAACATATTAGTAAGGCACGTGTAAGCTGTTGTAATACTCTTTTTCTAGGAATCGTCAGTAATCTATCAACAATTAAAGGTCTATTTCTTTTAACGATGAATGACCAATAAGTCTATCAACAATTTATGGTTTAATCTAGTGCTTCTCAAACCTTCAATATTTGCGACCCAATATTCAATCATAATTTTCATCGCACCTACCTTCTTAACAATAACAATGAATTGAATTCAGTGCTACTATACTTTGATGTTAAAGCTACAATACAACTTTAAACTCTTAAGTGTTCCAGGCGTTTATAAACGTCTCGTTCACTCAAAGCGTTTCCTGCCTTGGACGTATATATACGTATTTTCTAAGTACGATCGTTTCTGTGCACAGCTATCCATAAAATTATTTCAAAGGCTTTGGAATGCAATAAAAGGACCTTGACAGTGTGTGGTTGTTTTTGAGAAAGATTTACTTATTTCAGAGGATTTGCTTATTTATCCCTCCCCCCGAATACATCACATGGGGAAAATGGTGGCATTGGGGAGCAAATCGCATAACCTTTTATCTGCAGTAAAAGGAATTAATTATAAACCGTACAAATTATCAAGATAAGTGTTAATTTTTGCCTATAGTTTTAAATATGACAAGCCCATGGGGTCATTGGTGATTATTAAACTTGTTCTTAACTTAGTATTATTAATAATTATAAAATACATTGCGCATTACTGATATACTTATAAGTGCATTATGTCAGTGTAAATGTGTATTGCATTTTTTATTATATCAGAATGTATTTTGTTTGTTTACTTTCAGTAAATTAATAATTTTTTTAAAAAAGTCTTTTGTTTTCGACTTTTTAATGTGCTCGTGCCCCTCTCGTAGAGTTATCACGCACCACAGTTTGAAAAACGCTAGTTTAATACCTTTAATGAAGAATCACTAAAAAAATCTATCAAAATAGAGATATTATTCCTTTAGTGCGAGGTGAAAAGTTACGTGTTTTGAAATAAGACATTTGAAATTATGATTTTAATATTATAAATAAATAAGTCTCAATTTTAAGTAAATATTAATTTAAGTAGTTCTTATTTATCTAGTGGAATTATTTCTCATTTTTTAAAACCTACTCCATTTGAATTGTATGTTGATGGCATACGATAAAAGATAAAATTTATAAATTTGCGATTCATTATTTAATATATTAACAGTGACATATTTTAAACTAAATAGAGTTTGTAATCATTCGTCGGAATTTCGAATTGTCTGAGAGTAAATAATATTGTGACGAATATATTACTATGTGAACGTTTTGTTTAGCTATCGAATTAAAATAGATATTGATTCAATCAATAGTGAGACATGTTTGTTCCGACAGAATCAATGTTTCGAAGCTGAGTGTTTTACATAGACAATATTGAATTATTTCACATGTGTTCAAGTGTTTATTAAAAAGAAATACGAAAAATTAGTTTTCTGTTTGTTTATAATATGTTAAAACTAAATTACAGTGTGTCACATGTTTAAAATTTTTTTATTATTTCGCCTGTGTCTCTCAATCATTAACGTTTTTGCCAGACTCAAAATTAAAGTCAAGTAATTTTAATCATGTTACTGTTAAATTTATGAAGGTCACGTTTTAGTCGTTACACGAGATGAAACGAAAAAGTGGTTAGTGACACTGTTTGATGTGCTGTGGGGCCTGGGTTCGAATCTGGGTTGTTTGTAATTGTATAGTGTATATGTTGTGTGGGGTATCTAAACATTCGTCAAGCCAAAAGTCATGTGCATGAGGTTGGTGGAAAGTGAATAAAATTGGGAGACTCTCTGATCAATCCCCCTGAATGTTTTCGCCAAAATTGGAGTGGAAAGGAGCTATAGCGTACTATCCCCTGCATGGCACTCAAAGCTGCGTCTAACGAAATAATTAATCTTGCCCCTTCCCAAAAGGAATTTCGCGGACCTCGCTCTGACACCGTCAGTCGGGTGGCATTAGGAATAAATGGATAAAAATGAAAATATCGTATTTCATAAATGACATTAGGTAACTGCTCTGAGAGGGAGATCTACTTCTGTTATGATTACGTAACTAAATAAAGTTTGAAAATAAAAACTATTACCCGAAAAATTAAAAAAAAAATAATTACAATAATGTTATCCATTGCGAATTCTCATTAAAAATCTTATTTAGCTGTTAAAAGCCAAACAAAGCAATAAATATGTTTTTAAAAATGCCCTACAGTTAGAATTAAAATGCACGAAATTAAATACTTGAATAATTTGAAAATAATTATAAAAAAACAATATTATTATTACGGACATGATACTTTTCTTAACAAATCACAGGTTTTTCCTTTACAATTATTAAAAATCTGATATGTGTTATTTGGTATTTTTTAGAAGTAAATATGTAAAGGAATTTTGAATACATACATTAAGATAACTGTAGTAAAATTATCAATGTTACGAAATTTTTGTATTAAATAAACGCTTTTCTTGAAATTGTTTATTGAACAGTTGAGCTTTTTTAAGATATAAATGCTTTTAATTAATTAGTATTGATATAATGGACATAATCATTTATTTCCCATTCACAGAGCTTCCGTTTAAAAAATATATATAAACAAATGCGATATAAGTTCAAAAATTAAAATGATTCATTTCATGTAAAATGAATGAATAAATTTTAGATTCGTAATGATTCTTATTTGTCGAATCAAGCAAAAGATTCTAAAAAAATCCCAGTTTTCCCGTTTTCACTCAAAATGTTAACAACAAACTGTAAAAGTTGGGTTTGGTAAATGTATCCGAAATTAATACTGAAAAATATGCATTTAAAGAATAAAACTAACTTATTATATTTTATCAGTGATTTCTTACCGTTATACAAGAAAAAAAATTCATTTTTACACAAAATTCATATTAATCAATTTATACTCTATTATCTCTACTTAATTTATAACCATAAGATAATTTAAAAACATATTACTTAGTGAAGGTTTATCAGTAAAATATAATTGTCTATATCCTTAATTAAACTACAAAGATTTTTTTTTTCGAAAACGATTTTAAAAGTGAACATTAACTCCTCATATACGCTCCAACTTAGATATTAATAATTCATATAATCAGTAGTACAGTATTTCTCAAACTTTCAATATTAGCAATTTAATTTTCAATCATAATTTTCATCGCACCCCTCCCCCACCTCATACAATGACAATGCAGTGGATGCAATAATAATATACTTTTACGCTAAAGCTACAAAACAACCTTATTTACAAACCGTACAAATTAATCAATACAAGTATAAGTTTTGTATCTGTTACTTTTAAGTAATAAATATTTTAAATTTTTAGTTATAAGATAATTATATTATGTTATCTTTCATAGTTTAGAATGTATTTTGTTTTGCTGTTTGTAGTAAAATTATATTTAAAAAAATAATATTGTTTTGATTTTTTTATATGTTTCTCCCTTACGTAGGGTTTTTCCTTTCCCCTAGGGGAATTCCCCACAGTTTGTGAAGCACTGCCACTGTACTAGTATAATTCTTTTAAATATTAAAAACCATTGCAGATTAAAGATAATTTAACATGATTTTTATTACTCGATCAACGAAAATTAAATTTTGTATTTAGTAAGACGTAACTAAAAATTAGTTCATTTCTTGTATAAAAATGTATTACTATTTCTGATAAAAATTATCTAATTATTTGAAATTATTAGCTCAATTGACGAATAATATCCAATTAAATTCTAAGCAAATATGTACAATTGTACCATTTTTGGCAAAAAAAAGCAACAGGAGGCTTAAATATAAAATATTCTTTTGCTCTAGTCTCTGTTCCTTCAAATGCATTCAGTTTGAATGCAAATGTAAATTGATTTCCGAGATTGAGGTTGCTAGTTAATTGGAATCATTTGCATACAAAGCAAATGAGTTTCCGTTGTGCTGTAGTTAGCGTGTGAATATCGCCTTGGGTACCGGGTTTTGTTTTTCTTCGAGAATGACTTCGCACACTAGTGGTGGGTGTCTTATCAAAAAGGCAAACAAACCGCGTAGACTTTCGAAATGTTAACTAGGCATGAAATAATTTTATTCAAGGGGCAGAAAAAGAGAAATTAAGTAATGCCATTCTAAATTAGGACGGAGACAGCTGAGAATTTAATTCTTATGATTATTCCTTTATAGTTCTTTCAAGAAAGAGCAGTTATCTTTCTGAAGAAGTTAATAAGGAAATATTATATTTTGGAAATAGCTATCATATAAAGGGCTCATATAATAAAAAAACCTTTGACTATCAGATACATTATATCCTAACTAACATTTACTAGTAATGACATAATGTATTGACTAGTTAGAAGTATTTGAATAGGTTAAATAGATGTTATCTTGAAAATAACACTTAGCTAATTCTTTATTCTTAGAAAAATTTTTGAATAGGAATGGTGTATAGATTTTGATATTTTACTCGAATTATTATGAATAATACTAATAATAATAATTATTATTATTTCTAGATAGATATTGCTTGCATTTATAAAAAAATATGAACATTATTTTTTTTTGTATATTTAGCGGTTTTTATTTCTATTGAAGAACATTTTCCATGGATTAAGATGAATTTAGCTTAATTTTCATAAAAATGCCAATAAAATTTTTAAAGAAATAACTGGAAGGAAACCGAATAATTTCAATCCACAGTCAGATAACGCGGACATAAAATT
Organism: Trichonephila clavata; assembly: GCA_019973975.1. Lineage (NCBI taxonomy): Eukaryota > Metazoa > Arthropoda > Arachnida > Araneae > Nephilidae > Trichonephila > Trichonephila clavata. The sequence continues at coordinate 36,104 of BMAO01008382.1, read as the reverse complement.
GTACATCTTACATCAATATGCCAGCGGTGTAACGTACACCCCGACAACCCCCGCATCACGGAGGGGGGGGGCAAAGCCTGATTGCCGCCAAGTACCAATCCTTTGTAAAATCCAACGTGGGGGCCCAAAACCTGACTTTGCCGGGGGCCCAAATGTTCTCCGTTACGCCACTGGAAGAATTTATGAAACTATTTGGCTTATTCATCTGTCAGAGAAAAAATTAATTTTCATAAGTCAGGAAGAAGTTGGGTTTCAAATCTTCAACTTTCTTAGAGAGCTCCTTGAGATTCCTTAAGTCGCCAGTCAAGGCTTTCACTTTTCTTAAGATTCAACTTGGCAATAAAGCTACAAGGATGTTTTTTTTCAACTCTTCATCAAGCCACTTATCAGGCAGACAAGTAGTAAACACTGGTTGAATCCCGATGTCTTTAAACCTAATGTCTACAGCACCCGAAATCAACTTGTCAATCTGAGCACAATTATGCTAACGCGAAATCAATTCGTTGAGAGACATTGCAACAGCAGCAAGGAATCATTCAAAATATATGAGAAAGTTTAATTTCTGGAGTTGTCCTTATTCATGACAATTTTCTTTTTCATGATTTTTCTGAATTCCAACAGCTTTTTGAGCAGTTTAAACCAGATTTGTTTGAATTTAATGACCTGACGTGCAGTCCCCACCTAGCACTAACTGATTGTCCTCTCATTATTGTACTGAAATCTGGCTATGAGGCTAAAGCTTGAAAACAACTTCAAGATCCATCTCACATCATTCTGCAAAATTCTTTGATGAGGGTGTAGAACGATTATGTTAAAAAGTAAAAGCAATTGCATAAAACTTTTAGAGATCAATTCATTTTTCCTCTTCCCTTATCTTTCTTTATTGTTCATCACAGGTTGAGAAAAACCATTTCCTTGTATATTCGTATAACACGAATTAAAACATGCATAACGCAGTATGTTTAATTCTCTCTATACATGTTCATAAAAAAAGTAATTTTAGTAATAGCTATAAATAGTAAACCTTTTAGAACTACATAAATGTGTAAAGAATTTTAAAATATTTCATTGAATAAACCATTAATTATTAAGGAATATTAGAAATGTCAGTATTATATCATAGAATTACGTTTAATAAGAAAATTACAAAAGTATAAACTATTGATCTTGTTATTTTTTTTATAAACTTCAAAATGCTGCATGGTTGACTTTAATAATGACACTTCTTAGTTAAGTTTAAATAAAATAAATCTCATGCAACATCAAGAATAATCATTGAATTTAAAAATGCCTCTAAAACTGCAGATATTTCGGTTTTATCTCTTTCATAATTCATTTTACAACTGATATGTAAATAAAACCATTTTAAATGAAGTTATTAAAGAATTTCACATGAGCTGCTTTTGTTTACAGTATTCCTTTTCTGAATTCAAAATACAATAAAAAAAATTACTGGAATTTTCATTAAAATTTTTTTAATCTTTCAAAAGTTTTGGCCTATGAGTAAAACTATCGTGATAATTTTTCGTTAAATTCAGTCTATTTAACGGACCTTACGTTCTACAAATTTATTCCATCTATATGTTACCGGCAAAGTATGAAATCCAGTATTCTATAGAATGCCTAGGCATTGTATAGAATGTCTAGGCATTGTATAGAATGCCTAAATCTAGCCGGCAATGTATGAAATGATTCCTATTTCACACATTGCCTTGGAATTCGATAGAATGCCTAATGAGAAACCGGCAAAGTATGAAATACTTCACAGATTCGTTTCGAATATTGTCAATTGGTAAAATATAAAATTTTTAACGTGTGTCTCAGGCTCAAAATTTGTTAATTGTACATAGCTGTTTGTTCGGAAATGTCAATTTTACTCAAACTTTTTCAATAAAAGATTGATTTTTATGTGCTACCTGAAAATGGAGGAACAAGCTATAGTGTTGGAGAAGGAGCCATGGTCTATAGCAGGGTTCGTGCCTATGTCACACGTGCCACATGTGGCACGTGGTACAATTCTCAGTGGTACTTTGCGCTACTCAACAAATTTTAAATTTTTGAATTGTTTTAAACATGCTCCACTATGTGATTCGCTGAATCATATTGGTAGATTGGTTTGACATGCAACAGTTAAAAGGTTGCCGACCCATGGTCCATAACATGAAGCAACTATTCGACGGCTAGTTGCCCAAAATTCGAGTCTACGCTGCAAAAAAAGGGTTTTTTCTTATCTGAAATTACTTACTAGTAGTTAATAACTGATATACAGAATGCTAAAATGACTAATAAGGACCCAGACTATTGGTTGCAGAATAGCTATGATGTGATGTTTGAGAAAATTAAAGTAAACTCATTTAACCTGTTAAAGAAAGCGTCAGTACCATAAAAAAGTGGTCCTGAACCCCTTGTGCGTGGATTAAAAGGTATCCGGCAACTCAAGGAGCATTAAATTATTTCCATTACACTTACTGGGACGTATTTTTCTCGAGTTTGTGTGACTTTCCATGGAAATTACTTTATATTTTATGTAAAATCATTTTATAATTATTTTTGGTGCAACTGAATTTTATTCTGAAGGCATGTTTAAAAACAACACAATTATATAAAATCAAAAAATGTAATTAATCAATGTTTTACACATAGCGGTCCACCGTAAGATTATCAAACGTTGACCGGTCCGGAAGATAAAAATGTTCAGAAGAAGTGCTATACAGTATTACGTCACGGATACTTTTCCCCCCCCAATGGGGCTGCAGATTGGTATTTTTACCATTTTCAGACCTAGTACATTCCCCAGGGGCTGGTATTATTTTTTAGCGCGGCACTATGTAGATGATACCAATTGCCGCCGGTAATTTTGACACCCAGTTTCCTTCCCAGAGGGAGATGATACCCGAGCTCTGACGATGTGAACTTGTTCTAGGAATTTAATTTTCCAAGAGCAAATTAAATTCCGTATTCTGGAGATGTGATAGAATTCAGAAAGAACTTTCAACCAAATACAAAAATGTTACACGTTGTGATATTGAACTGCATATCCACCTCTGTGAACCTTGCCAGCAAAAACAGAAATTATTTTTAAAAAAGGTATTGTAGTAAAAACTTTTATTTTTTTCCAAATGCCAATATATTGGCACTTGTAATGAGTGGGAAACAGGATGTTTTCTATCGACTTGGAACTTCTGAAGGAATTTTAATGCAAGTATATGCGAAATCACAATTTAACAATATTTTTTTTAATGGCAGTCTCATTACTTTGTCAGAATGACATTTGTACTTTTAGGAATGTAAGTCATTGATATAATATCCTTATCACGACCTTTTTTCATACTTTGCCTAAATAGCTTTAGGCATTCTATAGAATGCCTAGTCATTCTATACAATGCCTAGGCAAAGTATGTAATAAATCTCATATTTCACACTTTGCCTAAAAACGTCCGGCATAAATGTACTATAAATGCCGATTTCATACTTTGCCGGTAACATATACATTAAAATAAATGAACTGTATACTTTATTGCTATATGTATACAAAAAAAGGATATCTGACATAATAATTCAATTTCCTGTTAAAAAGGCCGATAAATAAAATTAATAAAAGCTTCGGTGTAAAATTTTTTTATAGAAAATAAAATGTTCATCATATGCTCTACAAATTCATCTTCACTTTCTGTTAAGAAAACCAACAATTCAACAAAATATCATTATTTATGCACTCTTAGTGAAAAAAAAATCCTGCATGCGTAATACGATACATTCCCTTACATGACAACTTAAATTTCAACTGTTTCTTCCCAAAGGCAACATCACTGTCACATTCTTATTAAATGAAATACGTTCCCCAGGAAATGAGGTTGAGGAAAACTTGTAACATTTTGCCCAAACATGTCATACCTAACTACTTATTTACTATCTCAGACGCTGTGCGCCCAAGAGTGTGATTTGGGCGTATTTCACAACGCGTTCACAAGAACCAGGAGAAATATAATTCATTTTCCAACAGCACACACTCTCTTGGTATAAATTGTGTAGGATTGCTGGCATTTTTCCTTTTTGTGTGTGTGTGTGTGGATACAGAATCTCGAAGGTTGTTTGGCAACAAATAGAATTTAAAGTAGAACTATTTCTAATTTAATCTTTTTGAATACAAACATTTTCGATTTTTGAATATACACCTAAAACCACGTATATATATTCCTACTGCAAATGTAATATTTTCTAATTTTCATAAAACACAAGAATCAATTTAAATTATACATTATTATTATCATTCCTGACAAATATTTTAGGAGTAAACTGAAATGCACTAAGTAAGTTAAAATTAAATAAGGTTTTTACATAGTATATATTGTACAATGTATGTTGTGCAATATAACACAACGTGTTTTGCGCCACCCTTCCGGTATGATGGTCAGTGACGCTTCCGGCTATGCCGTAGGGATGGGTTCGAATCCTGAAGAAGGCATGGATGTTTGTAAATGTATAATGCTTTTGCGGCATGAGGGGGCACTCTAAATAGCCGTTGAGCCGCAAGTCCTCTCATGAGGTTGGTGGAAGAGGAAGCGAGGTGGGAGGCTCATGACCTCACCCAGGGTGTTCTCCCTCTAAAATTGGAGTAGAAGCGAGCAAAATCGTACTGTCACCTGCATGGATCTCTAGTCTACGTCTAATAACAGGCATAAAAATCCAGGCCTTTGCTGCGATGAACTTCGTGGGCCTTGATATGATATAACTGTCGATCTTAACTTAAGTAAAAACATGTTGTGTCACATTAGAAAGTATTTTGATTACATTTATTAAAATAAAGAAATAATAATAATATAATCTAATGCTAAGGTATGTGTTGTTTTATAGCAAAATAAATTTTTTGAATGATTGATTACTTTTTGACAATAATAAAATTCTTTGTTTTTGAACTACTGAACATTTTGAATAAAAATATGTTCTGCTTTGAAAGGAAAGTAAAAAGGAATACTAAGTTTGTAAATGTTTTGAATTGTATATGAAGATTATGGATTTTTTTTTCAAAGCAAATTCTTCCCATATAATTACGAATATTTCAATTTTATGTATATAATAGTATACTGAACTTCTTAAAATATGTATATTACAATAATTTTTTTTACCGTAATTTTCTTGATATTACGATTACAAAAATATATTCTTAATCTTATTTCTGTAATTTTAGTTTTACTTCATATTTTTAGTTTATTTAAGCAAAAATATTTTCTTATATACTAATTGCTAATGTTATAACATGGTTTTCGTTTTTGAAGCTATGAATATGTATCTGGATCATGGAATCTGGTGACAACTTGCTTATTGTTTTTGATCATGTATGATCAATAGGATAATTTTCAAGTGCATATATAGGTACATCACTTCTTTTTTTTGTATCAATAAATTATTTAGAACTTCTATCCAATTTATGTTCTAAAGGATTTCAATTAGTTTTTAAAAGAGAAAAGGGGAAGTTTGCCCTAGACATACAACTTGTGTAACCTTACCTTTTATGAAGCTGTCCTTAGTCAGCAATGTTTATAGTAGTGCGGTTTCCATCTATTTAAATTTCCAAAATCTGAACTGTTTTTTTTAAAATTATTTTTTAATAATGTCATTTTTGTTGTGATGGGTCTATTCGGAATTTTTCAACTTACAAATTCTCTTGCAGAAAAATGGTCTTTAAAATTTTTTTTATCGAAAACTTTCTTGCGAAGAAGATGTGAGTATGAGATTATTCTTTTGAGTTAGAATTAGAAAGAGAGGGCGAGAGGTTAGATTTCTACAGCTACCAGTATTTGATTGAACTTGATGTAAGGCAGAGATACTTAGTAGCTGAATATGGCAATATTAAAGTTGACGATTTGTCAAATGGAAATTAAATTAGATTAGGACACTAAAAGTATTAGAAGGTATTGCTTGGACGTAAGTGATTTGTTTATTTAGTATTTTCGTATCTCGTCGCCTTCGCTATTGTTATTCATATTTAGAATTCGGGTGCATCTCTATAGTTGGTTAATAGATTTTGAGTTGTTGTTGATACTGAAAATAAATTGAAATTATTTTGGAATATGTCTAGTCTTTCTGCCTACCTCCCCAGTTTTGAGGAAAGAGAAACATTGTAGTAATTATTACAGGCTATAATATTATCGTTTTGTACTAATAGATTATGATTTTATTTATAATAATTGTTAAAATCTTCTCTAGAAATTTCTTGCTTTCCCTATGGCCCAGAGTATTGGAAAATTCAGGTGAAGTTTGGCTGGCCGAAAACATTGTTTAAACCTGAAATCCTGGTTCCTAAGGCCAGGAATTTGCTCTAGTATTTATGTTGCTAAATCTATTCTATCATGACTATTGTTATCTTAGGTATGTAACTATATATGTTTTGTATATTTTTGTAATATATATATATATTTAAACTAAACTGTTTTTCAATTACTTAGAGCTCCCGTTGGATTATATTTCTGAATTTTCCAGTTTGATAAAAACTTTTAAACTCTCGAGGTATAAAAAAATAATGTCTTGTTTTTACTTGCATGGTATTTAAGGAACTTGTATATATTTTTATTTTTATGACAAATAACATTAAAAGCATTGCATGCTAAACATCGCTTTAATTAAACTACAGTAGCGTATTATGACACTGAATATAAAAAGTACACACTTTCATTAAATGAGGAAAAAAAGCTACAAGCGTTTAATTAAATTGTACGATTCAGTTTTATTCTGAGTTAATTTACTCTTATTTTCTTTGTTTCCATTCGTTCTATATGTTTTAGCGAGTTGACATTCATTTTCAAAAATTATTTTAGCAAGTAAGCACAAAGCAAAGAAAACTGCATTCTTTTATTAAAAATACATAATTTTCCAACATAATTCGATTTTTAATGAACGTCGTACAATGTTCGAGGATGTTAGAGCGGTTCAAAATAGACCTCGTGATTTTGAGTCTCTGTCATTTGCCAAGTTAGGCACTAGAGTTAGCACTCACTCTCCAAACTTCCACACCAACCAAGGTAACTTGGAGGCTTGAGAGATATAACGTGCATCAGCCCCTCTACTCGACGGGTCTTCTGTATCAGTACTATCTGCAATCCACACTCACAGAAGCAACGCCAGCCAAGAGTTCACTGGAGCCATTTTTGGACACAATCGAAAGATTTCTTTAACATTTGAAAGTGTTCAGCTGAGTAAAGTAAGCAGCAACTAAACACTTTTCGCAATTATTTTAATATGATTTTTAAAAAATACTAAGATCAATTTTGAATCAGTAAATTAAAATAGACCATTAGCTTAGTATTAAAAGAGGTGCATTGAATTGTTACAGAATAAAAATAAACTGAAGTTCAAATTGTAGCTTCTTATTTATGTATTATAAGGATGTCAATTTCAGTTAAAAGCCTTTGTTTAAAAATCTGAGAAAAATATAATTTAAAAAATAACATTATTTTCTTTGTTTTTATACTTGAAATATTAATTGTTTTCAAAATATTAAAAAAATTATTTACATAAAAACTATTATTTATTACTTTATAATAAGAAATAGAGATATATAGTGAATGTTGAATATATACTTAGAATAGCTTTTTTATGAGGATAACGTATCCATGTGAGAAAAATGATACATCCTTCTTAGAATAAAATATTAAGTAAACTTTTATGTGTTTAATACTTTTAAGTTACTAAAACTAGTTTGGAACTGCATTTAAAATTTTCACGGACAGTAGTTTTCTGTCCGTTAAAAAATCTAATCAATATTTAAAGATTTTTGACAATTTTGGGGAAAAAAATTTCTTTGATAAGAATGCTGATTTAAAAGAATCAGCACATCATTCTTTAAAAAAATTATTATTTATTTCATTTTATTTAAATTAATAATTTTGTCCTAAAATTCTGACATTTTTCGTTAGAATTTCAAGTGAAAAAGAAACATGTTTTTAGATTCCATTTGTGTTACCTATTATAATACATATATGTATTGCAACTTTCTAAACAGGACAAGAAACCAGATAATAGAATCAAACCATGTATCCTTCTCATAATATTAGATGCTGAAACATTCTTTCCTTGCTTTTCGAATTTATTTTCCTCATGTTTTTATTCATGTTCCAATTCACTGGCTAAGCGAGCCTTTGTTGAGAAAACTATGATTTCAGCCGTGATTTTCTTAATGCTTTTATATGCACCTGCTGGTCTTGATTATCTATTATTTTTTGCTGTTTCAACGACTCGTTTTTTATACAGCATAAGAATGAGTAATTGAGAAAACTTTCCTACGTATGTGTGTTTCTACTTCTTTTAATGAAACTGAAATTGCTTTTGAAGAAAAGACATTATAAAATACCTAGATTCACGCTGAATATGTGGAATTATAAGACTAATTATGAAGAAAAATTATTTTAATGCTGATGGTTTTTGAATAATTTCATTTATTTGATAAATCTAAATAAATCTCCAATCATAAAATTGAAAAATAACTATCCTACCTTTAAGAATTTTAGTACTGGAAATTTCTGAAATATTTTATTTATTACAGTCATCTGTTTGTTAGAATGTAACTCTGATGGTGTTTTTCATACCAGTGATAATTCTTAAAGCCACATTACTACAGAAACATTCTAACTACTTTAACTGTTTGAAATATTTAATTTTCATAAGCGAACACATTGTACCATATGATAACTATTAGTTAAGGTCAAACATACCTCCTATAGCAGGGTTTCTACATCACAGCACCACTCTTACAAGATAAGAAAATTACGAAGGAACTCTTACAGCAAGGGAATAGGATTTTATTCTCGAAAAATATTTAAAGGGTAAAAAATGAGAACTTAAAAGGTCTTATCTAATAGTAGAATTATTATCATATAACACTGTAAAAACTGCATTCACCGTTAACTGGAACACACTAAGAAACTAGAAGTTAAGTAAAAGCAAATTGCTGATTTAAAACTTCATTTCACAACTATTATTTTAATTCCGGTTATCAGACTGTTAGTGAACAATCTCCTTAGATAAAATAGAACCCGTAACCTTGAATGATTTGTTAACATTTTTGAACTTGGTACTGCTAAAATTTATCTTTTCTTCTTACATTAGCCTCTCACCTTGATTGTAATTTTTCTAAGTAATCTATTTCAGCAATAGTTGGAATTTTCTTAATTTTATCCACCGTAAAAGCTGAAATATATCCAAAAATATAACATTTTGTAAATATGAATAAATGTTTACTGCGAAAGCATGACTAAATCTTAACCCAAATTTAATCCCGGCAAAATTTTCCTAAACTGAACCTGCGCTACAGAGAAAAATGGAACTAAGACAAGTACCAGGTTTTCTCCCTTTGACTTCCGGTTAACAGTGAATAAAGTGGCATTACACTTACAGAAGTAAAATCATTCCAATGTTATAAAACATGGTTTTTTTTAACAGAATACTTTGTTGATTCATTGATTTCAAATTTCGTTCGTTATACAGTAAGATACGTTTAACGCGAAAACGCTTTAGATGAAATAATACAGCAGCATCTACAAACTACACTGTTTTTTCATGCGTTTCTTTTCATAAAAATCGCTTAACACAAAAAGATTTTTGAATGGACAAAATGCGGAAAACACTAGCCGTGCAAGATTTAAGAGGGATGTGAAGTGAAAGAAATGCCGCTTCACATGTTTCGTAGAAATAAGGCTAACTTGGCTGTGAAATACCCTTAGAATAGCCTGTGACACGAGCCAATTTTGTTTATCTAAGCTACTTTCACCCTCCACCCCTATAAACCCTACACAAAATGCATCATCTCTGATGAGTTGCCTTTGGAATTCAGCGACGAGTACATCACAGTATGAGTAAAAATCAGTGAGTTTGGTTTGCGTTTTCTTCCTATTTTGCAAGAATTTTATTTAAGAGAAAAATTGCTAAGAGCTCAGGGAAGCCAACATCTATTTAGCTTAAAATTAAGATGGAGCTACTTAAGGACGTTAATGAAAAAAAAACAACGGGAAAAAAAGAAAACGGAAATTTGTGAAGATTTCGATATTGCTAACTCGAACTTATCAACAATAATTTAAAAAAGCAAATCACGAAAGAGTTTGTACATATCTATGTAAATAAAATGTACTCTTATAAACTTAATTTTGTTAAATATATGTTGGTTTTGTTGGCTATATCTTTTAACATGAAAAATTATTTGAATTCCTTCAGTTTTGTGTGAAACGATTCTCCCACTATATATATTGAGTCAGTGATATGCTGAAGAAAAGATTTAAAAAAATAAGCTTATTCAATATGCATTAGTTACATGAATTAAGAATTACTGCTTATATTTAATAAAATAACCAATAATGAAACAGATAATCAAGATGTTTAAATCCTTGGCTTTATACAGTTCAGAGAATCATGAATTTTAACTACTTGTTTTTATGATAGAAATGAATTCACTGGTTTCTAGACAAAAGGATATCTTCGAAAAATCAAATTGCAAATTTAAAATAAAGAGAGATAGAACAATAAGTGAATTAAAATTATCAATATCCTGGGGAATTAATTCTAAAATTGCAAGAAACTGTAAAGTAAGTTCTTAAATAATCTATAAAAATAATACAGTACAAAGGAAAATAATTTTATAAATTACAGAATCTATCAACATTTTTTTTTATAAAATAACTTTATATTATTTACGATACATAATAAAATTAAAATGTTTTTATTTGAAAATAATTTTATATTAATGCAAGAAAAATATTTTTATGTTTGTTGTGTAGAAAAGAAATCTTTTGATTATACTGAAAATTGTGTTATATGTCAAAACAATTGTAAAATTATGATTTTTACGTATTTAAAATAACTAAATGCATATGAAGATCAATTACCTGAGATATCTAGTGGATTTTCTAGTATAGCAAAACACATATACTTTATAACTTTATATATACAGGTCTATGATAAATGTTCAAAGTATATATTATGTATACGACATGTTATAGAAATTGATTATGTACTTACATACTACGCATACACACACGTTCACATACACTCGCATACACATACACTCACACACACTCCCATACACATACACTCACATACACATTACCACGCCATATACAATCGCACATATACACACACATACATACGTACACATACACAGACACAGACACACGGCCACACACTCATGCACGAAAACATACAAACGCAATATATACATCAAGACAAACTAAAGATTAAGATCTTTTTACACAATCAACAAGTCATCAGCATGCAGCTTTTTCGACACGCTGGTAATGATTGCATTTTTTCCCATATTTAATATCTGTACTTTTAACTAGAGTTTAAAACATAAATGTGAAAGTTTTGAAACAAATATTAAAATAAAATAAAGGTTAATAACTTTTTCCTGCTTTGTGTGTGTAAAGGAATGGATTTCAAAGATAATATCACACTGATATGAAACTTCAAACAACATAATGCTTCTTATTAGCATTGTGAGAGATAATAGATGCACAAATAAGGTTAATTACATTTTCCTATCCGGAACTGTTAGTGGCTCTAAATAAGACCAACTTATTTTACTGTAATGAAGGGAACACCCGTTGAATCCGCAATGAGATTTTTAATTAAATATAAAAGATTTCTCATTGAGGTAGATTTAAAACAAGAAAGTAGTTCAACTTGTTTCACCACTTAGCACAATGATTAGCTCCTTAAATATTCCCTGAGAACATTTTTAATATAAATTCATAAATGTTACTACGTAGTTTTAAAAGGCTTTGCACATATTTGGTACATATTTGTATAAAACAATATTTGCATAAAAAATATTTTTCATTTAATATGATGATTTTTATGTCGTAATAATATATACAAAATTGAGATTGTCTCAATTTTCGTTTATTTTAAATACACTTAAGCAAAAAATTGGAATACATTAATTTTTTTTAGATTTTTGAATGTTAAGTTGAATATTCATTGGATAACTTGATTTTGAGAAAATAATTAACTTGCTAAATTGAGATAAATATTAGGACATCTGGATATTTGTTTTAAAATGAATAATTTGAAAAAACATGTCTTGTAGACATAAATATGCCCCATAGTTACTAAAATCATTTTTCTGGTTCTATGTGTACTATATCTGAAATTTTATAGAATTTTATATAAATCTCCCCGATGTTCTTTGTGGATAAAATTTAACATAAAAATAACGCTATAAAATATGATTTCTTATAATTTTTAACCTACCTTAACAACACCCACTCGCCTTGATTCTGAGATTTCCAGTATCAATTTGCCGTAGAAGATGAGAAATGGTTAAATATAAAAAACTATATTGCATTACAGGGGATCTCAAGTCTTTGCGAGATATATCGAAAAGAGAGATCTGATATGTGGTTCAAGAGTTGATCCTAAATGATGCAGTTTCTTTGTCTTTGAGGCACATAAAATTTTTTATATCCTGTACCATTAAATCCAAACATTCTAGCTAGTATATAGATAGTGTTTCAGGGTTAAAACGGAACTTTTTTTCCGAAAACGCCAACAAGAGTTTCTGGTTCTTTGTCTAGACAGCTAGCGTGGTATGTTTCAGACTTGTTACTGGTCATGACTTTTTGCATTCTGACCTGTATAAGAATAACATTGGCAGATTAAAATTACTACCGACTTTGCGACCATGACGTAATCATGAATGAGGATAACCTAGCTATATATGTCTTGCTCTTTCAAACTGCATTTCTTGAATGTTGTTGACTGGGTTTTTGGTAACTGTTTTTATCGTTCTATGTTGTGTTGGGTTGCTCGTCGACTTATGACAAGAAAGTTGGAGATGGGCATAGAATAAAAAATAACAATGTTTACCCATAATTTTTTTCTGCTTTAATATCACACGTAATCAACATCAGCTTTTAAAAGTTTTAAAAAGGACTTTACATTCTACATTATTTTTTAATTATTTATTTACATTCGGCGAAATACATGGATTCTCGAAATGAGTAAGTAAGTTCATACATTTTGAAAGACTTTCCCAGTACTGTTAGTAAATGTTACTTCTGAAAAAAAATTTTAAAAAGTAAAAAATTCATTTTAGTTTATTATAACACTAACGCTGAGAGACTAACTCTGCGACACATCTGAAATTTGTGATATAACCTCCTAAAAATCATCTTATGTATATAAATTAATTTTATTTTCAACTATAATTATTAAAATTGTTGGCACTCATTTGTCAAATGTCTATTATACATAATAGTTAAGTCATGTTATAATGAATTGCAAATTTTCATTCATCTCGTTTCAAAAATGTATATATCTACCATGATAAAGTTTATTAATGTGCTGCTTTCACAAGGACTATTTCCATAAAATTCCGATCATTATGATTAATTATTAATTCCTATTGGGACGATTCTAATTAGTTATCAATTTTATTTAATGTATTATGAAAATGATCTAGAAGTAATCAGCTTAGGTCTTTTAGTAAAGCCTTCTAAAACTACCCTAAGTTATTAAGTTTTAGTTGCATAATAAACATTATATTTTAATTTCTTTATAACATGGAAGGATTCAAAATTATTTTTATTATCACTTTCCAACAACATTTTTAGTGGCAATTTTTTTCAGATATAAATGTCAAATTATATTTATGAAACAAATGGAATTTTAGTTGCTAATTTAAGCAAATCGTCTTAACAGAAATATATTAATATATCCACTAAACAGGCAAAATTTCCTACAAAATTTCAATTAGGTTTCACGTATTTTTTAACTATTTTTCAGGCAGTTACAATACAGAAAATAATAAGATAATATGAAAGAATGTTTTTCCAATAGAATGCCCTAGTTTTTCAGTTTGACTTTATTTTCTGAAATTAGCTGTCATTTATATTTTATAAATTCTCTATTATTCATTACTTTTTTTTACAATTTGCTAGTTAAAAATACTCAGTATGAAAATTCACATTTCGATTAATTGTTAGAAATGATGCATCGAGTCTCTCTCAGTTCATTTCTTTTAAAAAAACATAGCAAATGTACACCGCTTTCATCCGTATACTTATCAACAAATAACAAAATATGTAATTACATATTTTTGTAATAAAATTGTAACTCGAACCAGTTTTATTATGATTCTAAAAACTACAGAAGTTCCTTGAATTACTATAGAGAAATAATTTTTCTCACAGGATCTCTATATAGAAATTAATACAATATTCATTTAGTATCAATAGAAAACCTTACATTTGCGTTGAATGCATTTTGCATTAAAGTAAGGGTACGCAAACGTATTAGTTCTATACTGTTATATATTATCTATACTATAATATTATCTCTTTATACATTTGTGTTTTAAACAAAATAAAAATTTATCTTTTTTTATTTCAAAGAAAAGTTATAGTTCATTTGTGTTTCTCTGTAACAATTTTATGTTAGCATAGATGCCGAAAACTAATTCAGAATTTTTCTTGAGATAAAGTAATTTTACATAATAAATCTTGAAAATTTTTTAAAATTCATTAAAAAAATCTAGAAAATTTATTTTAAACAATTTTTCCGCTTTATAATATCCGTAAAATAAAAATCATCGTTTACCACACATATGCACAGATATTTAGAAAATTATATATAATTTTAATTCAGTTAGTTCTCGAAAGGAAACATTTATATAAGCATTTTAATGATGACTCAAATAAATAAAAAAAACACATTTTACTGCATTTAGGTTTATAATTTATTTCAACAAAATATTGGCAGTAACCTATTTTCTGTTTACTTACCAGATATAGAACAATAACAAAGCAAACGACACTTAAGAAAAATAAATTAACATAAATGGCGCTTCTTCAAAATTCGATCTATCTTACACTAAATACAATAAATCTGGGCACTATTTTGATACAATTTTTAGATAATAACCTTTTTTTTAATGGAATTGGTTCATTTCTTTCACGAACTAAATAGTTTCAGCTTTAGTAACAAATTCACAAAACAGATTTGGAAACACGCCAACTTTAGATTAGGAGAATGAATTAGTAGTTTGACGAAAGATATACCTATTTATTACGTATTAGAATTTGTACATTTTCATCCGTTATGTACGAAACATATATTGCAAGTACACAAATGCTAAAAAAAATTCCAATTTTAAAAATGACAAGATAGATACACATTCGACGGTATTATAAAATAATCTTACCCGAAGCAAAATCAATATCACACTTTATAAGCTGAAAGCACACACATCAAATGTGTTTTTCCCCCATTATGTGCAGAAATATTTCACAGACTTTATAGCTATTAAGTCAAAAGTGCTTTTTAGATATCACGATAAGTTAAAGACTTTTTCGAATTTTTGTTTTTTAAAACTTCAACACTAACTTATTCATGAAAAGTATAAAAAAGAATTTTACAAAGGAAACTGCGTGTGAAAACTATTATTTTTTGTAACATATTTCAAGATAAGCATTATTCATGACAAAATAATTCTCAAAACTTTATTTTTTGATTTGATCTCATGCAATAATTTTTAATGCTTTCATGTCACGCAAATAGCAAGAGAATCAATCAATCAATTTATCTATTTTAATGTTATACAACAAAATATCTTGAAGATGCTAAAGAAAAAATCTAAGAAAAACTTTAAATGTTATGACTTAAAATGAATTGTTACTTTTTGATAAATTGGTATTTTGTTAGATTAAAGGAATCCGTAAACATTTTGGAAATTTAAATTTAAATAGTTTTTGCTAGTACTACTACTACATAAAATCATATATAAAAAGGTACTTAATTAAACTATATTTCATTCTTCAAATTTATTTTCCTAATAAGTTTAGTTTTATTAAAATATTATTATAATATGAATATTCTACTTTAAAATAAATTGTATATTATTATGAATTAGTATTAAATATAAAAAAAATATAGGAATACAATCTCTTTCAAAGAGAAATATTGGTATTAATATGGAAAATAAAAAGCTAATTTCCTAATTTTTAATCTAACATATCTTGAACTGGGATATTTTCAAAATTAATGTTTCTTCCCACATGTTTTGCTTTCAAAGATCTTTCTAATTTTAGAGCCTCTGTTCACTAGTGGAGGTGGCTATTATTCAACAATCACTCTGGTTTAAAGAATCAAAGGAAAGCACTCAGCATCAATTGTGAATCCGGAGTACAGCTGAATTAGAGAGACGGCACTCCAAAATTTACTCAAGTCTCTCTCTTCCCACATCCCATTCATTCTCAAGAGAGACTTACGTAAATCCAATTAGTGGTTTATTCTTCACTTAAATACAATTCTGGTTTTGTTTTACACAGGATAAGGGGAAAGAAAATGTTACTTAATGAAAATATATGCAAATAAATAATTGAATGAAAAAAATGCTAAAAAAACAAATTTTCACTTTAAAATGTAACGGAATAAAGTCGTTCTCTTGTTTACACTACGTAAGTTTATTTTATTAAATTCGATAGGACAATTGTTTTCATATTCGAATTAATTTGGTTATATTCTGGGAATTCTAAGATGAAATATAACACTTATTCACTGAAATAACATTAAATACATTAAGAAATTCATCATTTTGAATGCTCATGTGTTTTTAAAGGAGGAGGGTGTAATTAAATTTAGAAGAGTAAAAAATTTAAATTAAAGATAAATATTTATTTCTTTTCAGATCTTATATACACTTTATAGTGCGATCACTATTATCAATATAAAAAAAATAATTATATATTTACAGAAAAACATATTACTGTGAAATTTCAATTAATTGATTGGATGCATACCATGTTATGAGATTCAGGTTGTCAAGTGACCAGGATCACCAATTCAATGCAGGTATTGTTTCTATCCAGTCATGAGTTCGATTCTTATGACCCCTTAGAACCTAGCGTTTGGATTGGCTGTTACACGACGAAATTGGGGGGCCTTAATGTTTTTGTGTTGACTGATATGTGAATTAGTAAATTGGGGTATCGAATAAGGTATTGCTTTCATTATTCAGACTTTAGTGTGTGATACAATGTGTGATAATAGTAAAATTTTACATATATGAATCTATAGAAATATTAGATTAAATTTTTCTCTGGAAGGAGAATTTAACTATATACGAAGTAGACAAATTCAACAATAGTAAGAAATTCTTCCATTTCTCTGAATGGATCATGATTATTCCAAAAAATATGATATGTATAGTAAGCAAATTCAAGTTTTGATTCCCAATCTATTTTAGCTTAATGAAAGTCAATCTCTCGTTGATCTAGCTGAAAAGATAAAAATAACTTTTTCCGAAGTTTATACGTTTTAACAAACATTCCTTTGCGTCTTGTAATCATATACTTTAGCCATTTGCGCAACCAACCAGCTATATAGTTGGCTTATAATTTGAGAATTTTGGGGGGAGGGAATTGACATATTTGCGTGTCTGACATATATTTAAAGATATTTCTGATATTTTCTCAACAATTTTTTTCTGTAGTTGCATATTTTTTGAAGTCATCAGACACACACTGAAAATATTTTACATTCCCTGAGATTCTCATCAATTGGTACGCGAAATGAACTTAATCAAGTTTTTCTCCCACCCAAGGGCTGAAACGATAGAGGAAAAGAAACTCAATGAAAGGCAGTAAACTTCAAACCATCTCTGTGGTAGTTTCACATAGATTTCTACTTGACAAATAGTATCCTTTTTCTTCACCAGATTTAATACCTTACCATCACAGACAACGATCTTTAAGGCTTTTAATGAAATTCCTTACTTATTTAAATAAGACCTAAATATTTCATGCAATATCTTTGATAGAACAAGAGTTCAGAAAAACATGACCAACATAAACATATCTTGGTTTTTAATGATACAATAGTGCTCCTCCTTCATTATTCTACGAAAGTGTTTTAATTGAACATTTTAGATAACTTACATTTGGTCTTTTCGTCCGTCAAATAAATGCTAATTATTTCTTTTCAAATCACCCTTTTCTTATGAATATTTTGACTCCTACTTTTTTATCTATCAACAACCTTTGAAAAATCAGCTGTAACCAATGTCTTGAAGTACAGCATGCTTGTCCCATGCTACAGCAGCTTTTCGATGGTCAGATATTTTTTCAGAGATAGATGTTAAATGTTCTTATCTTTAGCACATCTAACTCAGAAACTTCTTCTCAGAGTAGACGGCTTTTTTCACTCTCAATATCTGCCCAATTTGGCTGTTTTTCATCAAAAAGATCAAGCTTGTCTCTGATGTTTAAAATGGCTTTTAAAACTGTAGTATTTAAAAATGTAACTTTTTCTATTAAATCTAGTTTTAATTTTTATTACCTTTTTTGCATTTAAATAACCAAACTTTTCCTAATCTATGCTTCTTTTGTAATTACATACGAAATCCTTTGTTCAATAACCGGAGCCTTGTTAGGTTTTCTATCGACCTAATACGTTAGGTTACTGGAGTCTATGTAAGTTGAACGCTCGTAGATGTCCGGTATATGTTTGAAAAACAAATACGCATTCAGTGTACACATACAAGTAAAGCAGTAACGTAAATGGACCGCTCTAATGTGGTATTACATTATACAAAGTGCAATACTAAGGTGCATTCTCCAGGGAAAAAATTAAAAATATGTTGGTGTTGTATCTCCAAAACTTCACTTTTGTATACGCCACTCTGACAAAGGTATAAAAGACTGTGTTTACGTGTGAAGATTTTCTGTCATTAATTTCCTTTTAAAGTTTTCATTCGACATGACCTGGTGTAAAAGATTCCATAAGTTTAAAATTAATTTTATAGAAAGTATTGACGAATTGGATAATCCATTCATAGGAAACTATGAACATTGAAGAATTGTTTTCCTTCCTTTTTGTGCCACTGAATTGGTAACAAATCCAAAACTCAATTTTGTGTTGTTAACCTTCCTTAGTAACCGAAATCTCTTCAAAGCATTATTGGATTTAATTCTCGTTTGTAGGAAGCTTATTTGGTTCTAAATGATTCAAACGACAAAATATAGGATACTTTAAGAACTTTCTCGTAATTTTCTTCGACGTTGATAAATCCATTTCACAAGCGAATTTAAAAGAATAGATCAATGCCAAACAGTGCTGAGAAATACTAATACCAAGCACGACGCACAACGCAGCAAGCTGTTTATCTATTAGCGATGAGACTGACACCCAGATACAGATATAATAGATAAAATAAGTTGGAGGTATGAGAGAGAAGAGCAGCAGGAGCTGGAACTGGAGTAAAAGACAAAAACGAAAAGTAAGTTTGACGCAGAGTTGCGAGTTGAGCAAAGGGCACTGAATAAAAATAAATTATATCTGCTAACATTAAGCTATCGATAATGTTGTGACTTAAAAATTAATATTTCCGCTTGTTTTTTATTACAATTATAATTATTATGGATTTTCAAAAACTAAAGTAAATTTTCTCTTAAAATTTAAGGAAACTGTGAAAATATGAATTTTTCGCCAGTTTTAAGGAATTTGTGCGTTAGGAAGATATTCCCTAAATAAAGAAAAATAATTCTTATCAGTACCTATTGTATATTTTTTTTACTATATTACCAAAAATATACTGCTTCAGAGTTTTAAGAAATAATTACTTAACAGGAAAACGTTGCATGTCTGTAAATTTTTAAGTTCTTTTAACGATCGGATGCAATTGAAAATGATTTATTTTTTGTTACTTGAGTATATACTAATCGTAAGATAAGACATAAATCATATTTTTAAGCGCATGTTTTATTATTTTTGGAGCCGGACCTCATAATTTTGAAACAATTTGAAATATTTTCACTTAATTCTTCAAAGACAGGATTCGGTATATAAAAAACTTCTTTATAATAATGAACTAAATTATATATATACATATATATTCAATATATATGCATCATTGCTTAATTCATATAATCATTAAATTAGCAATGAAATCAATTTTGTGAATCTGTGAAAAAATTGAGAAAGTTATTAAAAATATCCCTTTTTTGAACATTTATACATATAATAAATTTAATTGTAACTATCCACCTAATATAAAAACAAGCTCTTCATAGTGTTTAAGCAAAATAATTTAAAAATGAAAAATAAATTTAGAGGATATATATTTTAGCTAAATATTTCCCTCAAAAATATATATAAATGAGATCTTTTATTTCATAGAACACGCAGTTTAAATTGTTTGCTAATTGACTTTATAATTATTAAATAGAATAATATGACTACAACATTACAATAAATAAAGTACAGTCTGTGTTATCTGATATTCAAGAAGAGATTCGTTATCTGATAAAAGTAAAGTTAGTGGGAACAAACGCTACGCATGGGCGGAAAAAATCATCAAAAAGTATCTCGTGTGATAAATAGGGTAAAGGAATGCTTTTTCTGTGATTGTTCTGCCTTACAGTAGCTTGCCATATTGATCACATAGCTTTCCGCAGTGATCAAATCTTGTTTTCCTCTGTTGTGATTCTTTCGTGAATGGAATAGAAATAAGTAACATGATAACGTTTAATCTCTGTTATCTCATTATTGGATAAGAATAATTTTTTTTAGTTACTCATTATGTACTTTGTAGGAAGTTTACATACACACACACATATATATAGATATATATATATGTGTGTGTGTGTATGTGTTTGTGTGAGTGTGTGTATGTGTGTATGTGGTGTGTGTGTGTGTGTGTGTGTATCTGCATGTCCATTTTATGCACAAAAGCAACGAATTCACAATTTTCTGTGTTAACCTTGAAGCTTATTTTCCTAATTACTTTTCTGGTGTGTATTAATACCTAAGTACATTAATACATAAATATGTGTTAAAACATTTGCATACCTTTTTTTAAAGACTTCTAAGAAACTTTTCATAGAAAATATGCTAATGACTTTTAGTTTAAAATTTATACTGATTGATTAATTTTTTTTTAATTCATGTACTTTTTTGTCCTTTTGTTATTCATTCAACATTTCAAAGATCTAACAGGAACTACATTTTTCTCTCCTAATATAAAACTACGTTTTTGAAAGTAGCCAAGAGAACGAGTATATATAAGAGTGTTTGTTTCACTTTGACCAGGTTCTTTAAAAATAAAATATAATTTTTCTTTCTAATTACACTTCCGTACACATGTCGAACCATTTTAATTGATAATGAAGATAACATTTTACGCAACCAATTGAGAGAGAGATAACTAACAAATCAGTAAGATACCAACAACTCACACCTTTTTGTGCTATTCTGGTTATTATAAGGTAATGCTTTTGGTAAATTTGTGCTATACGCTCTTAAGCACTTATATACAAATATTAATGATTGAATCTGAGCATCTATATTAATGGTACTTTATGAAAAAAAAGTGCAATGTTATATTTATTATTATTATTATTAAGTAATTTAAAAGACAAAATGTAATAAATTTAATTAAAATATATTGTATTTAATTTACTATATTTATATTATTATTATTTATATATGAATAAATTACTATTGGGTTTATATTACTAATAAGTTACTATGTAGGAAAACATTCATCCCTAGTTTCTCAAATTGCGGGACACGTCCCACTAGGGGGCGTGATAATCTTACCAGGAAAGCGCTAGCATATTGAAAAGTCGAAAAGAAAAGATTATTTAAAAAAAAATTATATACTTACTGAAAGGAAGCAAAACGAAATACATTCTGACATAATAAAAAATAAAATACGTATTTGCACCGATATAATACCCTTATAAATGTATCAGTACAGCACAATGTATTTGATCATTAATTTATCAATACTAAATTAGTAATAAGTTTAATAACTACTAGTGACACCCCTGAACTTGTCATATACAAAAATATGTACAAAAGTTAATACGTATCTTGATAATTTATATGGTTTATAATTAAGATAGTATTGTAGCTTTACTTCAAAGTATATTATTATTGTATTCAATAGATCGTTATATTGTGCACAGAGAGGTGCGATGAAAATTATGATTGAAAACTGGGACGCAAATACTGAAAGTTTGAGAAGCACTGCATTAGGCTCTTAATACACATGATAATTTAAAAGCCGTTTATATGTATATAAACAGTTTTTGCTTTCCATTTATATGAAATTGAAATAAAAAGATTATTTTAGATTTGACAAACTAATGACAGATGTAATAATCCATTTTTAACTAAAAACATTTCTGGGTTAACTTGTGCTGGCAGTTGATTATTATACTTTAGCAATCAAATAGCTTAATTAAACAACCATATCCATTGCGTAGCTTGAAAATATCATTATGGTAGACATACACTTAATTACGCAAATATAATATTGCTATAAAAGATCATATAATATCAGTAATAAATAAATATAAATTGATTTAATCATGCAATTTGAAAAAACTTAATATAATTTATTTCTTTTTATGCGTTTAAGTAGTACATGGAAAAGTTAAATATGGGATAGAATTTTTATAATGAAAAAGTATACAGTAATTGGAATATTTCAGCCATTACTTTAACTACACCTGAAGTATTTGTTATGATCCAGAAAAATATATTCTTTGGAACGTCGATTGAATAGTTGTTGAGCATTGTCATACAGCAACACATTTATATTCGTTGAAGCTTGAAATGATTACCACAAAAGATCAGATGGTCGGAAATATTCTTAAAGTTTGTGGCACTAAACATGTCAAACCTTCGAAGAAGATTAAATAATTACAGCGCCATCGAGTCAGAAGTTTCCTGCAATATTTAATAAGTTTTGGAACTCAGTAATTTGAATATACTAAGTAGACTTTGATATGTTCTCAAACTTGTTTGATAGTTTTCATAATATATGATAAAATCAATTTAAAAATGCATCAGCACTTTTAAAATCGTTTCGAAACAGAATAAGAATTAAATATTGTAGAATAAAGGAGTTATTTTGGATTTACAAATGCCTAAGATGTTTCATTCACAAGAATTTTTGCATGGTAAGCATATTAAAATATTAAACAAATACAGTTATCATTTATTATTTTTTAATTTTATTTATCAAAAAATAAATATAAAAATAAATTTTAAATAAAAATTGAACGAACCTAAGCTATTTTTATTTAATGTTCTCGGTTTTCTTCCTAATTTTATCATAATATTTATTTCATAAAGCCCTCAGTAAAATTGTAAAGATTTTTATGCGTAGTTTAATTCGGTATAAGCATAATATTTCATTTCTTAAATTTAAATATTTTCTTTATACAAATCATTTTTTAAATTTTTTATTTAATAAATCATTTCTTTTTTGTAACATTTCATTTAATTAAATATTTTTAATGCTTCGAAAAATCAAAAACATGGACATTTAATAGAAATATACGTCTTAAAATAATTTATATTAAATAAATGATAGTAAAATTTGAAGTGCACTTTATTATTATGAAGTGTATTTAATGTTATCAATTATGTTCATTTGACCTATTCTTAGAGAGTCAAGATTACCTCAGTGGTTAGTGACG
This sequence comes from Trichonephila clavata, assembly GCA_019973975.1. Classification (NCBI taxonomy): domain Eukaryota; kingdom Metazoa; phylum Arthropoda; class Arachnida; order Araneae; family Nephilidae; genus Trichonephila; species Trichonephila clavata. Next base: position 12,630 of record BMAO01008382.1, on the reverse strand, counting down.
TAGGTGATTAATAACAGTTAAATTGAGTTTAATTACTTTTCTCAAGGATTGCTCTCTCAGAGTAATGAAGCATAGTTGCTCATTAAATTCTATTGGGTCAAAAATTTCAAGTGAAGTGTTATGAATTTAGAAGTATCATATACAAACTCAAGATGTTATATTTTATCCTCAAGCGTAGCTCAAAATAAAAAAAAAATTAACCTCAGTTTTCATGAACAGATCTGAAGCAATACTGATTTAAAGCCATGGTCTTATTCTTTCGCATTTCTGGGTAATTAATTCATGATATGCACGTAATTCTTAAGATAATTACACATGTAATGTATCTTTTTTTATATATTTAAAATACATAAAAAATATTTCAATTTTTAAATATGATTTTCAGTATGAATACTTCCAGAAAAATTATGACAATAATTGATAAGTATTCATATATATGGCTACACAAAATTATATTGATTGCTTTTTTTCCATTGATTAATAGTTATACTAATAATGTTATTAAAATATTGAATGACTTTTATGTTGACATGTCTGTCTCAATCGTTACAACAAGTTGTTTTTTCTTGGACTATAGTTTAAAAAGAAAATTTAAAGGTTAGTATCAGGTTTTAATTGAAAAGGTAAGCAGTTTTGATTTTATATATTCAGTAAAACATTGAGTGCTTTATTTATGGAGCAGAAAATTTGAAAAATATTTGGGTAATTATTCTTGAACAAGAAGTTAAATGTTTACCTTAAAAAGTTTAAAGAAATAATATTTGATGCACACTGCCAATGAATCAATAGTATCTGTAAAAGTCTATCTCAAAATGATTTGTTTTAGAATTTTAATTGAAAGTAAGTTGTTTATTTTGTAAAGGAATGTTTAATTTTAATAACAAATGGAAGAGAAAACAAAAGAGAAAAACTTGAGAAGCCAAGAGGAACAGTTCAATCTAGAGTTTTAGAACAAATTGAACTTTCTTAAACTCTGTTAGAAATGAAAAAAACTTCAGTTACAGAGCAAAATTGACTGTTTAATTTCTACAATACTAGCGATGTAAATTTATTGAACACTTAATTAAAAGTTTTTGCGTTGCGACAAAGACAATACCAACTTAACCTAAAGTATAAAACTTATTTTTCGCTTTGTTAAAATTATCCTTTGAAACCAAAAATGTACCCAATGAACTAAGATCTAAAATTCTATTTAACTTAGTAAGAGAGAAAGCCACTATATCCTGACTTACATCAGAAACGATGACACAAAGGTTAGTGAAAAAGTTAAGAATATGTCTTCGGAGAAAATTAATCGTAGCATCAAAGTCATTTGCAAATTTTACAAAATTAAAAACAAAACATGCATACAGTTTTGTAAGTACTTTGTAGAAGTACACTGCAGACTCGAAAAATTACAGATTTTGATAGTTTAAGCAAATTGTTGTTATCCTATAGATTACTGTTTACTTTAAATTCAGAAACAAATGCTAATATAAGTATCTGCTAGAGTGACGATTGATTAAAACCTGTGGAAATAAAGAAATAATGTTAAACATTGTTTGCATTCAAAAGTAAAATCAATCTATCGAATTTCAGATAACTGTAATAATTTTTAAAAAAATTTCTGAAAATGGAAGCTCTCATTGTAATGTTTAACGTGTTCCTTCCTTCGAGAAATAATTTTAAAAATAAAGAATTAGTTTAGGGGACGCGGTACGATTTAAACAAAAATCTTTGATTTTATGGTTTTTACAATTTTTTTCCTTGTAACCTATGTATATGCGATACGTAAGACAGAATATTTGCTCAAAATATCACAAAAAGCAATCCATTTAATTTTTTTTTAAAAAATTTAAAAAATTTTGAGGTAATTTTAAAACGCTACTTCTCGTACAATAATTGATGTAAACACAGGAAATTTGATTTACATATTTGTCAAACCATGTACAACAAAAGTTGGTATGAGTTTGGAAATAACATGATTCAAATTCCTAAAACAAATTTTTTCATGAATTATAATGAAAAAATCCCTAAAAAACGTATAAATTCTAAGTTCAAATATTTTAAAAAAAATAAGTATTGCTTTGATAGCAATCTGTAAAAAAAATTCAAAACATTTCATGCAATAGTAAAAAAGCGTTAGCATTTTAAATGAAAGAAAACAAACGATTTTTTTTTGTTCTGAGATAAATCAATTTAAAGTTTTTATTTACTGTAAAAAGATATATATATATATATAATTGCAATAAAATTACTAAAAAATTACTGTATATACTACATGCACATGATAAAAGTTTTATAAAGTTATTATATGAAAATTATAATTTTTTATGTTTAAAATTTAAAATTTTCTGTACCTTACATTTTTAAAAAATTGCGATAAATAACACACGAACCCATTTTACGATGATTTTAAAATAATTCTCGTTTATATCTTCAGATTTTTTTTTTACATTTATGCTTAACATAACCCAGGGCTATATGTAATCTCTTCTTTTTTCTTCGAATATTTTTCTTTTCGCATATTGGCTAGTTTTACTTTTCGACGAGCTATGCGAAAAGCAAGATTATTTTGGCGATTTTTTTTCTTTTTTACGTCTGTAATCACGTGTGGCAGCAATTTTTACTGCTTCTTCAACAAGATCCAAATTAGCTGTTTTTTGTATTTCTTTTAAGGCTTTCAAAGTACCAAAGTTATACTCTGAGACTGCCTCAGAAACAGCTATATTTGCACGTCGTGATTTCGCTGAAGTTTCTTTAGAGCACTTACTCCAATTCACGCTATGCAGACTCTCGTTGCTGTTCTGAGTCAGACATCTGGCACATCCTTTCAAAAGACTATCGGAAGCTAACCTTTGATATATTGGAAAAAAATTTGTCAAGTAATCTGAATTTATTGGTGTTCCAATCTTAAATTTATGTGGTGCAGGTTTTTCACCTTTAGCTAAGGCTCTTCGATAAAAACACCACAAATCTTTGCCAGGAGGGCATTTCATGTGCATTGGATTTTTATCTGTCGAGATACTGTGATAAAGCGTGGCATATGTAGATTTTTTCATGCTTTGAATATCTCCTTTATTTTCCAGAATAGCTTTCTGATAATACTGCGTTAGTTTTTTTATCGTTGTTTCTTTTAGGCTGCCATAAGATTTTCCTCCTAAAGTGATACCTTTAGCTCTCCAATCTTTCACAAGATTGCGTAAGCTGGTGCCTAACCTTTTGCTTACGTGATTAATACACTCTTCTTTCAAAATTTCAACATCTGGTCTATATATTTTTAGGCTATTTAAGAATTTATGAGTTTTAGCATCACCATCAGATAATAATGTTGTGTAACGGAAACCACATGCTTCTGATCGAGACCAAATTTTAGCTGCAGCCTTCATTTCCATTGCTCTTGATGTCCCAACGTGGTTAATCTGGCAGGAATTTTTGTGACCAGAATACCAAATATCGTATTCAGCTGTAGTTTCGCCTAATTCATTTTTAGCACTTATACATGTTGGACAGTACTTGCTAATAATTTCATAGTCAATAGCATATCCTGTTAAAGTGTCGACTACACAGCCAACACCGATTTGGGATGTGTGTCCTCGGGTCAACCATGTCCCATCAAAAGAAACAGCAATATCAGTAACAGTATTTAACCCATTTTGATTCAATTTGCTGTATGTATTTTGAACGCTGTTACGTACATAGTTCAACACAGTTTGGGAAGCAAGAGAGTACACTGAGTTAATGTAGCATTTAGTTTCATTAAAAGTTTTACTCGACATCAAAGGCATATTGAGAAACATGCAAAATTTTTCAACCGATGCATGGCCCCCACTGATTACAAGAAATGCTTGAACAGCACGAACATTCACATCGAAAGGTGTAGATGTATTTGATTTTTTTTTCAAGTCTTGGAGATGTAAAGCATTCCATTTTTTGCGCAGAACATGTTTTGCATACCAGTTTCAATTGATGAGAAAACCCATATTTATGTCCAAATTCAAGTTTTAAAGTTTACTGGTTGCAGATACCACAAAAAGTATACTTGAAAATATCACACAAGGCATTTTTGTCAACAATTATATAACTTGGTCCATCATAGGTATCAGCAACATTTTCTTGTTCTAGTACACTTTTTTCTTGCATAGAAACTCTTTCAGTTTTAAAATGCTACCATCACTGGAGTGTTGAGCAACATTTGAATAGTGCTCTGAAATGTCCACATTGCTTTCAGTACTTGTTTCAGTGCACCATCGCTTTTGAATACTCAATTTATTTGATTTGTTTTTCCTCTTCGTGCGAGGCATGTTTAACTTTTAAAATGATGTATTAGAATACGTTTAAATATATATAAAAAAACTGTTAAACTGATAACGATCAAATAGTTAGTCTTGAAAAAGACTTTTTTTAGTAAACCGAAACTAAATATTTCAAAAATATGAAATAAAAATTAGCAGAACAACGAACGCAGTATAGTCAGCAAATGTAAGCAAACAATTTGAATGGATTACAATCTCTTCACTTTATTTTAAAACTGCTTAACTGTGTTAGAATTAATTAAATTGGCTAGAAAATGAAAAGTGCGTCTGCTAGAGCAAAATGATGTCAGAATGTGATTTCTGACGAGCATATTAGTTATCATAACTTTCGATTTTTTTAATTTAGAGCTCTGAAATTTTGTAAGATAATAAAGAAATGTATAAGGAAAAATTTAGGCAAAAAAAAAAATGTTGTTTGATTTTTGACCGATTTTCGTCAATTGAATCGTACCATGTCCCCTTAAGCAATATGCAACATTTATAATAGAAAAAAATCTATCATTTATATAGAAACCAGTAAATGAAAATAAAATTCACGACAAAAAGGGCAGAAACAAAAAACGAATAAAAAAAGAGCAAAGATATAAATTATTGGATAAGATAGAATTGTAAATTTAAAAACAGAGAATTAATCCCAGTTCAAGATTTAAAACATATAAAAAGGTGTGCATAAAAAATACAGAAATAGCAGCGTTGATTTATTTTAGGAGTCTGATACCAATTTTAAATTCTAATCCTGCTGCAAATATTTAAAATACAAATGAAAGCAACTTAAATTGCGCTTTTACTCTGTAAACAGATATACTGAACGTTCCAATTTACTTAAAAACGTGTAATTAGAATGATATTTAAAATATTACACAAATATTAATTGTCGTTACCAATAATTTGAATGTTTTCTATTCAATCTTGCCCAATATTTACAAATTACTGATTTTTTAGAAAGCCATTTGGTAGGGGTACTGTAATCTGAAAGTGCGAATTTAATAAAAAATTGCATCAAAACCTGTAGTTTAACTTTATCTTTTTTATATAAGAAATAACCTTCCTTTCATGAAGCAGCCAGAAAAGCACAAATCTGATTAAAGTTTCCTTTCAGTTTAACTTTCCAATAGCTATTATTTGATAGGTGGAAACAATACATTTCTACAACAGAAATATTCTATAATGACCTTCAAGAACTTTCTTAAAGGTTACGTTTCTTCTACGTTGAAAATGTCGTTTTTCGACTACATAAGCCAGGTTTTTTTTATTTCAAAATCTTATAGTTTGAACATTTTTCTTTCCAAAACAGTTTTTCCTTTTCCTTAACGCAAAATAGAAATTTAGTTATAGTGATTTTAAAAACATCACTCTCTGCAAAAGGGGACCAGAAGTAGCATTTCGAAACCGGAAGTTGCAAAAAATTGCAATTTTTAACTCAAATTCTACAGTTTCTCTCATTTTTTTTAATTTATAAAATATATTTCCATAATTTTTCTAGCGTTTCAGCCATTAAATTTATTATTAGTGTAGTTATTTCTTGCTAAAAATTGGCAACGGTGTGTTTACATTCTAGCTTATGTTTTTTTTAAGCTTATATGTTTGGTCCCTTTTTTTTACAAAAATTGATATTTTACTTTAAAAATTTGCTTACAAGTTTTTTAGAACATTTTAAATATGGGCCATAACTACAAATCTCGCCCAAACAAGGGACAGTTTTCCGGAAATCAATATACAAACAAACGCTCAAGTATAGATGCTCAAGATACACCAACTGGAAGTAATATTCAACTGAAAACTACAAGTGCATCAAAACTTGAAGTTGTGAAGGATAATTTCTCAGAAAAAAGTTCTGGGAATTGTAATGAAATATTCGGACACCGAATATTTGATATCACCAAATTGCTTTCTGTTTTTTCAGTACACTGTTGTCCAGTTTGCTTATATAATGAACTCAGTTTGACAGAGGACTCTAGGTGTGGAATATGCTCAAACTTTTCCATAAAATGTAAGAATTGTGATTTCTTAAAAGGATTTACTTCATCTAAAAAAATCAACAATAATTTTAATCTGAATACTCTGATTGTTTCTGCCTTAAGAGTAATTGGAAAAGGGTACACTGATGGAAATAAACTGTTCGGTATGTTGGACTTTCCTTTCCTTTCCAAAAAAGTCTTTCGAAATCAAGAATTAAAGATTCAGCAGGCTGCATCTATAGTTTCTATATAAAGCATGAAGAATGCAGCAACTGAGGTGATAGAATTAAAAAATTCGCTCAAAGAATCATTAAGCTGCTGTGGCGTGTCGATCGATGGGACTTGGCAGAAGCGTGACTACTCGTCTCACAATGGTTGTGTCAGTTGCATATCCACTGACACAGGAAAGATTTTGGACATCGAAATAATGTCACATTTTTGTACAACATGTTCAAAGCTGACTTAAGTTCCAGGTGCTGCTTCTAATACACATGTTTGTTTCAATCATAAGGGTTCTGCTTCAAGCATGGAGACTGTCGGAGCATATCGCATATTTGAGCGATCAGAGAATCTACGTAAATTACAGTACGCGGATTACTATGGTGAAGGGGATTCCAAAGCATATGAATCCGTAAAAAATATGTATGCTCCTAATACAGTTAACAAACTAGAATGCATTGGTCACGTGCAGAAAAGGGTTGGGAGTCATCTCAGAAAGTTAAAAAAGTCGGTGAAAGGATTGGGAGGAAAGGGAAAATTGACGGACAATTTTATCGATAAACTGCAACATTATTAAGGAATAGCAATTCGCAGTAATACAAAAAATTTAGCAAACATGCAAAGCGCAGTTATTGCTGCGTTTTACCACTGATGTTCCAGTACCGAAAAGACTATGCATGGTCAATGCCCAACAGGAACCGATAGTTGGTGCAAATTTCAAAAAGTAAAGGCACTTGGCAAAATATTCACCGCCAAATCCCCTGGAATTCCACAAAATATTATAAATATTGTTAAACCGCAGTACTTAAAACTGTGTGATCAAAAACTTTTAGAAAAGTGTTTGCATGGAATGACTCAGAACGCCAATGAGAGTTTCAATGGTGTTCTGTGGAACATAGTTCCTAAACAAAACTTTGTTGAACTTCAAACTTTACAATTAGGGGCATATATAGCAGTTTTACAATTTAATGAAAGTGCTAATGGTTTATTAAAAGTAAAAAATAATCTGGGGTTAAATGTTGGTAGTTATATGATACGCGTATTAAAACTGTATGACTATCGACGGATTAACGACGCAAAAAGACATTCATTACCCTTTACAAAATTAAAAAGGAAAAAAAACACGAGCTCACCTAAAGAAAAAAAGGGTTGCACCAGGAAGAAAAGGAAGGTGTAACATATCATCCTGGTGAATTTTAGAAAATTTTGTAAGGTATGTATACCTTTTTACATTAACATAAAACTTTAAATGAGTTTTTCTCAAAATTATGCTTTCGAAAGAAACTCCTTACGAGATGCATGATATTTTAAGAACAAAACAAGATAATGCTTTAAAATTTTGTGTGAATGTTTTTTAAACTATTTTTCATAAAGTGGACCATAAATTTTGTTGTAGGTTGAATAGTTTTTCATTTAGTGCAGTTTTTATAAAGAAAAACCTTAAAAAATATCAAAATCCTCATATTATAATGTATAATTGCCTGTAATTTTTTTTTGTATTTTAATATTTCTCTTAGATTTTGGTTCATTTTAAGAAGCACCATAGAATGCGTGTTGTGTATAAAGGAAATTAAGATAACTGCATTAGAATTGTTTGTACAGTGTTTCCCGTTTTAGTATAAATTTGGTAAAATTTCCTTTAAAACAACCAATTTGTCTAAAAGTACAATATATTTTTTAAATGTTTATGTATTTACATATCTTTTTCTATTGTTCTTCCCCAAAACATTCAATTTGTTTCAAAAAGTTGCTTTTTTAAAAATTTGGGTTCGAAGGTAGGCAGTCACATTATGCAATTATACCAATTAAAAAAACATATAAATAACAAAAAGCAACAAATGATCACAAATTTTGTTTGATTATTGTACATTAATTTGACTATATTTTCACAATTGTATTATAAAATGTTCAGTTTATGTTTCGTTCTCATTATATTTTTTCTAAGGTTGCTCATTTACACCAACATTACAGATAATATAAGGAATTTTAACCAGAGAGAATAAATTTATTTTTCAAATATTTTTATGCTCAGAATGATTTAGTTCCCTTTCTCATTTTATTTTCAAAAACAACCAACTTTATATGAAAAATCTTTACGATCGAGTTGACTCATAAAAAATTACGATAATTTAGTACTACAGACAGAAGGAATAATGTAACAATATATAATTATTCCTTTAATTAATGTTACTGAAGCAGAACAACATGTAGAAATTCAAAAGGATAGTAATAATTCAAATAACGATGAATTAATATTGTTAAAATTACAGTAATTCGTTTAACACGTAAGCACTTGACACAAAATATCATTAACAAAAAATAATATAACGGTCTTGACAAAATGCTATGTATCTTTACACATTTTTCCTCTTAACACGAAACAAAAATCGCTTAACACGAAAAGATTTTCTTTCTGCGAATAAACAGTCATTCTTGGGGTATGAAATGAAAGACGGGTGATTTCACATGTTTCGTAGAAATGAGACCAAAATGGCTTTGAAATATTCTTGGATTAGCCTGTGACACGAGCCAGTTTGGGTTACTTAAGCTACTTTCACCTTCCACCTCTTAAAACGCCACACAAAAACATCTCATCTCTTATCAGTTGGCTTTGGAGTTCGGTCATGAGTACATCGAAGTGTGAGTAAAAATCAGTGACTTTGTTTCGCATTTTTTTTCTATTTTAGAAGAATTTTCTTTACGAGAACAATGACAAAGACCTGGGGTGGGGGAGAAATAAACATCTTTCTCGCTTAAATTGAAGATGGAACTTTTTAAAGGTGTTGATCAAAAACAGAAAATGAAAACTGAAGTTTCTATTGAAAACTACATTATCTACAATAATTTAAAAAAAATTAGAGCAGATTACAGAAATGATTAAATGGAGTACATTTAAGTCAAAGCGAAAACGGATGAGATCGGTCAGTCATAAAGATTTAGAGAGGGGTTTACTTGTTTGGTTCAAACAAACGAAATCTCAGAATGCTCTCATTGAATATTGTGTATTAAATTTTAACAAAGTCTTGTGAATGCTTTTGTTTCATTGTTTTTTATTAAATACTTTCATATGTACATATATATCTGTAATAAATAAAATGCACTCAAATAAACTTAATTTTGTTGAACATATGATTTTTTGCAATATCTCCTTTAACACGAAAAAATATTTTAGTCCTTTCAGTTTCGAGTTAAACGATTTACACTGTATATAGTATACATTTTCTTAATACAAATCGAAAATGATTTATATTTAAAGAACAAAAAAAATATCTTAACTTGACTTTAAAAATTTAATCCTATTTATGTCGTTGCTAATGCCACCTGTATGACGTAGTCAGATCGAGGCCCACCAGATTTAACGAACACTTGCTCCGTTTGTACTCGGAGAGTATTTGGTGGCATCGGGCTTCGAACCCAAGTTTTCCGGTCTGGTGTCCGATACTCTAACCACTAGGCTACCCACGGCCCTAATCCTAATTATAAAATTTGAATTATCACGCATCCACATGAATAAGCTTTAGATCCTAAACCTCGAAAATTTGAAACATTAAATGTAAAATGAATCTATTTTTATGCTTAGACTGCGCACACTATTTTATATTTAGACACATAATAAATTCAACAATTTCATAAAAATTACAAATAATAATCAGAATAGTTATATTTTCTTAAATGAAGAAAAGTAAATTCAAAATATGCGATTTAGATATATTTTGTTTAAATTTATTGGTATAATTGAGACTATTTTTGAAAACAAAAACATTTTATTGCTTTCATTTTAATCTATTCTCTTGTAAAAGTCAAAATTCTTTAGCATTCATGCAATGCATAAAACAGAATATATATTATGATACAGTTCGAGATTTAAGTATGAAATTCAAATTTAGCAACGATACAAAAATTTTCATTTAAATTGGAAGCTCCAAATCTGTGAAATTATGCAAGTTTAATCCAGGCAATTCTTTCATTGTGAAGTTTATTTTCATAATTCGATGAAAAAATGATTGCCTTATCTTAAAAAAAAAACAGAAAATATGCACTGTATTAGGAAAGAAATACTTTTTTCCATGATGTTTACTTGAAGAGAATCCATTCACGACACATTAATAAAAGTTATTTTACTGTGAAGACATTTCGCGTTAAAGTGTTTCAAATCTTCTAGAAAAAAAGCTTTTTTTTTAAAACTAAGTTGATAAACTCTATCGATTATTTAAAGGAAAAAAAACCATATTCTGTGCTTCAGTAAAGGGAATGCTGTTTCTCATTTTATGTTTTTCGAGATGATTACTTATATGAAATACTAATAAAAAAAAGTAAATCTATTCATTCAGGATAAAAAAACATATATGTTATGCTAAACAGAGTGCTCTCAAAAGCTTATTAAAGTTATTAAAACTTATTAAAAACATTAAAATATGCTTAAGTACATTTTATGTGGTAGATGTGTTTATTTTTGAATTATTTCTCTATCTTAAAAGCAAATATTTTTAGAGAACATTCATTTTTGAAAACGACTTAATTAAATATTCAAAACGATTCCTTTCTTCGTTTTCGAACTAAAAAAATGAAGAGCTGTATTTCTATGATTCTCTTGTTCTTGCTAATTCCACCTTGCCAACGGTCTCAGATCGAGGCTCGCGAAACTCGGCGCTTCAAAGTAGCGTCATTAACCTGTCGTTATCCATAGCTTTCGGCATCATACAGGTGACAGCACGGTTTAGCTCAGCACAACATCAATTTTGAGGGAGAACATCTAGGAGGTGGACAGAGGCCTTGCACTTCTCTTTCCCTTCCACCAATCTCAGAATAGGACGTGTAACTCGACGGCTATTAAGAGTACACCCATTCCGCATAGGCACACTGTATATTTACAAGCATCCATGCTTTCGCTGGGATTCAAACCCAGGCCCTATCCCAGGCAGTCAGGGTCACTAAGTATTATAAAGGAAGGGAGACATATTTATATACGTACTAGGAACGAATGCCTTAGATTTATCTTATAAATTCTAAGAAAACTAGGAAAAATATCAATGCTCTTCATAAAAAATTTTTTTAAATATTTAAAAACTTCCATTACACTAGTATGTGAAATAAGTGTATTTCTTGTAACATTAGAAAGTTAAATTAAAAATTCACCTTCTATTTTCTGAATGTCTAATCTTATACAAATAAATAAAATTGAAGTGTCTGTTTGTAATTTCAAATCAGCAGCTTTTTACTTAATGCACTAAAAGTATATACGGTACTCATAACAAAAAACCAATTTTTAAAATTTTTGTCTTTGTCTGTCTGTCTTTCTGTCTGTCTGTCTTCTGTCTGTTTGTTCCGGCTAATCTCGGAAACGGCTGGTGCGATTTTAAAAAATTCCTTTCACTAATGGAAAGCTTACATTAACGGGGAGTAACATAGGCTATATTTTATTCCCGTATTCTTACGGGAACGTAAACTATACGGTGAATGTGAAACTGAATGCCAAGATGAACGCCAAATTGAACGCCAAGCTGAGCTAATGAAGTCTTTGTTTTGGTTACTGGCGACCGATGCTCTTCATGAGACATAACAGTGTTACGCGCACATGATAATACGCTGACACGTGCCATAATATTTTTATGATAGTTATCTCACTTTTCAGTTAAGTAGAGCATCGGCTGTTTCGGATGCACTTTTAAAAATAATAAATCAAGGCTCGTAAGTAAAAAGCAATGCAAGAAACAAAAATTGATAAGTTTTACGGTTAGTTTTAATCTTTTTTTTTTTTTATTTACATTTTTAGTCACATTTAAACAATAGTTATAATCCCAATCTATATCTATACAAATAAATAAAATTGAAGTGTCTGTTTGTAATTTCAAATTAGCAGCTTTTTACTTAATGCACTAAAAGTATATACGGTACTCATAACAAAAAACCAATTTTTAAAATTTTTGTCTGTCTGTCAGAATATAAACAGATATATTTATTAAAACATCATGAAATACCCAGCGAAGCGGGAGGGTAACGGCTAGTATAAAATAAACCTTATTGAGACAAAATACATTAATTTAAATTATAATATTAATATATATATATAAATTTCATGGACATAGTTTCTAAAAATTTTAATTTTGAACGAAAAACACACACGCATATATATATATTATAAGTAAATAAGTTAACTT
>BMAO01008381.1:0-80744 GCA_019973975.1 Trichonephila clavata | reverse complement strand
CGGTGCATTCATTTATGAAATACCTAAAATTGCTTAAAATATTCGTAAAATACAGAGTATCTGCATATATTTATAGTGCATAAGTACCACTGATCTCTACAAATGGTCAATTGCGAGCATTGCCTACTATTTGTACCTTGATATTACAGCTATTAGATTCCAGATCCTTATGTGATTTTAGACTTCGTATTAAAGTCGTGAATTCAAGAAATAATTCTATCAAAATTTGTCAATCAGGGTAGGCATAAACTGCTGTCTTATTAGTACACCATATACTTTACATGGTATTTTAAAAAAAGATTGAAGGCATAGAAATGCAAATTCAAATATCAGATTTGCCATTTGACTTTAGGTCATATTTTGGAATCCATTTACTCTTAAGCGCTTCATGCCATTATAAATTAAACTACACTATCATTTAAATAAATAAAATTTAAAGTCAATGTAAGAAGATATTTGTGTGATACCAAAAGAAAGAAATATGTTTTAGGTATTAATAGTTTCATGGTTTTTGTATACAGATATGTATCAAAGAAGTGCAACATATTTTGACTTTTCACAAATTGAATTAACACTAATTATTACTAACGTTTGCAATATGTCGAAAATCAAGAACTTTTTACAGCTGAATTTTCTTTGAGATTAAATATATTTCCTACTTTTTTCGAGTTTAATCATTCATATTTCAACAACAAAAATTGTGTAAGATTTATTTCTTTTTTATTTTAACTGGAATTTTTTAAATTCCTAATGATTTGATTTTATTAAATATATTTACTAAAATACACGAAAGTGAATATGACGATTCTACGTAAAATCATTTAGACAATATATGCATGCAACTAATATACTATGCAATGCAGCCATTTGCATAATATCTTAGAAGCACAATAAAATGAAACCGAAACTGTTTCCATAATATAAATTGTTATGTGTATTATAATAATTAAAATTTATATGAATTTGTTATTATGTATTGAACTACTCTTTATTTAAATAGTTAAAATATGTTATTAAAAGCTATTACATGCAACTGCAAAAGAGCCTTGGCTACATGAGTAAAGAGGCCGCGGTAGCCAAGTGGTCAAGGTATATGATCATGGCTGACGTGTCATGAGTTCGAGACCAGTACCACTGAAGTCCACCGTATAGGGACGCGATGCACGTTAAATCTGTCGGGAGCTCTAACGTCCTTCTGTTGGTGTGGTGTGGTAGTTAGGTAATAGGGTGCTAGTCCTCATCACTTGACCATGGTTCAAAATTACGAGGTCCGTCACAAAAGCCCCGTGTAGCTGAACAGGGCAACTTTCATATTCACTCACCTACGTGCTGATTATAATTAACACAAACGTGCAAATGTTTTCAAAAACAACAATATTTTATTGTTGTTTTTGGAAATCATTTATATTATAAGATCTATTCAATTTATTAGCGGAAAGTTAATCAATGTTTGTAAATATAAAAATAGTTAATCAGGCAATATAAAGAAATTAATTTTCTCACTTTGCTTTTCAAACAATGGGGAAAAAATCGGGACAACTTACAGGTTCAATAAAAGTAGATGTGTTTTTAAAAATACTTCATATTAATGTGTGTGTTTTCTTTTTCACTACCCCATTCTAAAACACATCTGGTACTTTTGAGAAACATATCTTTTGCATCATTACCAGCCAGACAGCCATTTATTCGCATTCTCTCAAATCACTGTGGTACAGCGAAGGTTGACATAAATAAAAGTTAGTTGGCATATGTCCGAAGTTTTCGCATAGAAAGTTTTCGTAGAGAACGGGAAGTTTCTTTAGAAATTCAACATATTCCCATTTTTCATCATAACCACAAGACGTCTCAAGTGTCTTAGAATTCATGCTTTGCTGGGAATTTACGATTTGTAACGTAGGATCCTGCATCTTTTGCATGAAGACGAAAATTAAGAGTTCCGAAATATATGGATTCACGATAAAAGTATGTTAGACAAACATAATACTAAATGGAAAATATATTTTTTTTAAAACATAATTAGTATTAATTTATAAATTGGTAAGAAATCAATTATTATAAGGAATAAATTTAATGGATTTTATATAAAAATTATCAGTTGTAGTGAGTTCTGTGTGTGTTCACGATTTTATTTTAATCTCAAAAGAAAAACCTTTCATGATTTGTTTGATTATCTTTGGAGAACCTCTTTCTTTCGAAGAAAACGAGATGTGTGTGTGTGTGTGAAAATAAGTCTTTCTTTTTCAAATAAAATGAAGCGTGTTTTCAGAGTATGAGGATAGCGAAATGTTAGAAGATAAACTTAGCAAAGCTTTAAGAGAAAGTTGAGCTATATTTTTAAATGTTCGGATCTAGTGCGCCTGTTTGACTTCAGACCATTTCAGATAAGTAATACTTATTATTATTATTTTATCTTTAATTTTGCTAAAGGCAAACACCTTAGTGTTTTACGTAGAAAAAATTAACACTGTTGAGATATTTTACAGTATGCATCTTTCTGTCTCGAGTGAGTTAGTGTGAATATTAATGTCGCACACTGTTCAGCTACACGAGGACTTTAGGAGAGGAACTTTGTAATTTTAATCCATGGTCAAGGGACGAGTACGACACCTGAGCTCACACCTGAGCTCACACCTAATTACCACACCAACGGAAGGATGAATGAGCTCTAGACAGATTAATCGTACATAACTCCCCTACACGGTGGTCTTTAGCGGCTCCAGACTCGAGCTCATGAGACGCCAGACACGAGTCTGTTGCTTTAGTCACTAGGCTACCACGGTCAATATTTTCCTGTCTCGAATGGAGCTCTTATTCGCCACAAATTGCTATCCAAAATATTTGGGAGATTGACAATTTTATAGGAAAATATAGAGTTATTATTAGTTTTTATTAGTTTTGAAAACTCTGTTTTCTCAGTAACATTCTGAACAAATATTCAGAGCAACTTCGAATTTTAGAATGTGTTCAACGTACGGATCAATGGTTGGGACATAGGTTCAACAAACAGTTAAATAATAAATTGCAAAAAAATTTATTTTAAAAAAAAATTGCATTACTAATAATAAATTTTAGAGCTTGAAGTATTCAAAATGTCTACAAAATATTGATTGCGATGCATAGTCCAAGAGAAAATGAAATGAATTAGTACACAAATCTCAATTTAATCTCCACATTATTCACACAAACTATTCCATATTATAAACTTTGTGTTTTTTTATTGTCAAAATAATAAATAATAATTTACAAAGTAATTTTTTTCTTAAAATAGTTTTTAATCCAAAGTAAAAATTTCTTGAGAGCTGATAAACTTAATCAAAAATCATGTTTGACTTCTCGAAAAAATCTGAGTCAGTATTGGACATTATTACAAAAAAAGCGTCTGTCTAACGCAACAATGTAATGTTCACAAATATTATGCTCAAAATTGCCAGTGCTATCGCAAAACCGGATATCTTTATTAATCTTGAAAATAATTAAAATATTGCTTAATTACATATGTCAATTAATAATTATAATAATATTAATTATATACTCTCTAATTATATTATCATTGATTTAGGATACACACTACCCGTTATGTCAGAAATGCTAATTTTAATCTAAACCTTCAAATAGTAATTCTTACAATTCTCTTTTGAATATCTAGTAAATATGACATCATAAATTTTAGGTACTAAGATTAAATCTGCATTCCTGATGAAAATTTTTGTCTAGAATGCCTAGATCAGTTACAATGTAAAAAATGTCAAAAAGCAATTTAAAAAAAAATCAAAACGAAAAAAAAAAGTTTAACTAATGTTGATTGTCACATAAAGTGTGTTGCCAAATTTGACTGAAAAATTCAGACGGATAAAAGTGGGCAGCATGGGAACGAAAAATCACCATAGAACATGGGGTCGCAAACTATATTTATTGCAGTAATTTGCACAAACAGTTATGAGGGTTGTGGTGTCAATAGGTGGTAAGAAATACATTTATTAGATATAAAGCACGTTCACAATACGAACAATGAATCGTAGCTCGACATCAGTAACTGATGGTCACTGGAATTATTTGAAGTCTCAGCCGGATAGGTCAACTGGCAGCGATGGGCAAGGATTGTCGGATGAGTTCACAAAAATTCCGATAAGCTGGTGGTGTCAGTTGAATCAACAATGATCCATGCCTTGAGGTTCTTCACTGTAGCCACTGGCGTCTCATACACAAGGAATTTCAGGTGGTCTCACAAGAAGAAATCAAAGGGATTGTGAGACCGGGGAGCTTTGAAGGCAAGCAACAGGTCCACAGCGTCCAATCAACCTCCAAGGATATAAATCATGGAAATAAATACGTACCGCAATTATAAAAATATACATACCATCAAGCGGGGGCCACACATTGTGATACGCAGTGGCCGGTATTTTCTGCTCTAACTCAGGGGGAAGTAGGAAATTTGTATATGTGCATGTTTCTTCAACCTATTTTTTATGGAGCTCCTAATCTCCACATTAGCATAGCCACTCCTGTCGTCAGGCGTATCGTCCTCCTAAAAACTATTATCATCACAATTTCCATCCACTAAACGTGGTTTGCGACGCCATATTCTATGGTAATTTGTCGTTCCATTGCTGTCTGCTAACAAACATCCAACTTTATTGGTAGAAATCTGCAACATCCTGAATGAAAATAAAAACTCTAAATAAGAAAACATATCTTAATCGAAATATTGAAAATTTGTGGCTTCATGAAATGAAAAAAATGAATGTTTCAAGGACATATTCAATGCGTAATGTAGTATGAAGCCCGAAGGGTGTCTCTATCAATTGCAAGAACATAATGTGTATTTTGTTTCTTTTTTTTTCAACTGTATGCTTTATCCATTGAACACAACTGACAGGGTCTCAAATCTAGGAAACGAAGAGGCCAATCAGTTTTGAAAAGCTTCTCATAACTACACTCATGTCCATAAATTAAGGATAATTCAGAATCACACAGAAATTGAACTCTAAAATAAAAATTTCACCTGTAGAATTATCACACACATCTTGAAGAAGAATATACAAATTACAGAAAACCACCAGATGGCGCGGATAGTATGTCACAATGAAGAGAGTGTAAGAGAGGGGTATATAAGGAATGGTGGCAAAGAAGTAAAATTGTTCACAAGCGCTTTAAAAGCCTTTCAGTGCAATAACCGCATAGTTATGGCACAAAGGAAGCATTTGGATGATTTTTTACGTGGTAGAATTATCGGACGACTGGAATGTGGACGTACCCAGCTGAAATATCGAGAAGCCCAGAGTGTCATCTCCAGGCTTTGCAACGATTCCAAGATGATGGTAATGTGAGTAGATGTTACAGCACAGGCACGCCTAACGGAGGGTTAAATGTGCACACCACCTTGTCAGAATGGACGAAGGCCACACCACTAAAATATCTTCAATGCCCTACTAATTGGCACACAGAGAAAAAGCAGACCATACCGAAGATGAATTGATAGCCTAAAAAAATACCTCCTAGTTTTAAGAACTAAAATTATAGAAAACATGCAGAAAGAAGGCTGTCCTGGAAAAGGTTTCTTAAGCAGACTAAGTCTAACTCTGGTTTGTCAAGCCAATGAGCAAGGAGGGTAGGTACATTATTTTATGTATTCAATATCCTAACGATAAAAAAGTTTGCTTTCCTTTTAAGGAGATAACTAAGAAAAAAATATTAACGATGCATTGTTTTTCAGTCTCTTCGAAAAGTAATCTCATGCTGGTAAAAATTTAATAAACACATGAAGCATATAATTTAAATTAGTAGTTATAATTACTGTAAATTACATATTAAACATGAAAACAATAAGATGGAAAAACAAAAGATTCCCCGACTACAGGAAGTGGCTTGTAAAATTTACCAATTTATTGTAAACAATAAGAATCATTTATCTAATATCTTTAATTAAATAATGAATACATTTAAATCTAATTAATTTGAAAAATAGAATGGTAAGAAATATTTTGCATGTTTGTTAAAGGTATATTGTGTGGCACAATAAATATTTATAATTAACAAATTGTTACGTGATTACTTACGATCATTAAACATATAAGAATTTTTTTCTCCTAACGTTATATAGTTTTTCTAGTTAAAACTCATTAATATAATAATAATAATAACCACCATTTTTTCTAATTATTACTTTTAAACTCACTTAATTTATTACGTACAAATCATTAACTACAGTCATACCTCGACATACGAGTGCCCCAACATACGAGTTTTTCGAGATACGAGCAGGCGAGAGAGTGATTTTTTTGCTTTGAGTTACGAGCGAAATTCGAGATACGAGTTCGGTTTAGCAGGTCGGCCGGTAGTAGCACGCGCCGCACGCCACGCGGTCGCGCCCATCACTGTCAGTGAATCAGTTAGCAGCGTGCTTCCGCTGTGATAAGATTGTGTAGTTGTGTTCGCGTTTTGTGTTGCGTTTACATTTATATTTACAGTTGTAGTTCATTTATTTTTATAACCATGGATCGGAAGAAAGTTTGTGAAAAGTCAAGTGCTAAGAAAAAGATGATGAGTATTGAATTAAAACGTGAAATTATAGAAAAACATGAGCAAGGTGTTCGAGTTGTTGACTTGTCGAGGCAGTATGGGCGTAGTACGTCCATGATATGTACTGTGCTTAAACAGAAGGAGTCGATAAAGAGTGTAACGCCGGCTAAGGGCCTTACGATAATTTCCAAGCTGCGAACCTCCCTTCATGAAAATATGGAGAAACTGCTGATGGTGTGGGTGACAGAGAAGCAGCTCCAAAGAGATACCTTGACGCAGACCATCATTTGCGAGAAGGCAAGAGCTATCTACGGAGATTTGCTGAAGCAAACCCCGCAGACTTCCATCGACGAGGCATCGGAAGAGTCATTTAAAGCCAGCCGGGGCTGGTTTGAGAATTTCAAAAAGAGGACCGGTATTCACTCCGTTGTCAGGCATGGTGAGGCAGCAAGCTCAGATATGAAGGCAGCTGAGGATTACATTAAAACGTTTTCCGATCTAATAAAAGCCCAAGGATATATCTCTCAGCAAGTCTTCAACTGTGATGAGACAGGGCTGTTCTGGAAAAAGATGCCGAATAGAACATATATAACGGCAGAGGAGAAGATGATGCCAGGCCACAAACCTATGAAGGACAGATTGACTCTAGCACTGTGCGCCAATGCGAGTGGCGACTGCAAGATCAAGCCTCTGCTCGTATACCATTCGGAAAACCCCAGAGCATTTAAGTCACATAAGATTTTGAAAGAAAAACTGCAAGTTATGTGGAGGTCGAACCCGAAGGCATGGGTCACCAGGAAGGTCTTTGTGGAGTGGGTAAACCTGGTTTTCGGCCCTTCTGTTAAGAAATATCTACAGGAAAAAAACCTATCCGTGCAAGCCCTTCTCATCCTCGACAATGCCCCTGCTCATCCCCAAACCTCAAAGATGACATCCTCGAGGAGTTCAAATTTATAAAGGTTCTCTACCTACCACCCAACACCACTCCTATCATGCAGCCCTGGATCAGCAGGTGATTTCTAATTTTAAGAAGCTATACACCAAGCATCTGTTTCGACGCTGCTTTGAAGTGACGGAGACCACAAACCTCACCCTTCGAGAGTTCTGGAAGGGCCACTTTAATATCGCGATTTGCCTAAAAATTATCGATCAGGCCTGGCTGGGTGTTACAACGAGGACCTTGACCTCTGCATGGAAAAAGCTGTGGCCTGAAGCTGTAGCTGAAAGGATCTACGAAGAATTGGAACCCGGTATGTCAGTAGAGGAGGAGATTGTGTCTCTGGGGAAATCCATGGGTCTAGAGGTGGAAGAGAGAGACGTGAACGAGCTCATCGAGAAGCACACCTAGGAACTGACGACTAAGGAGATACAAGAATTACAGTCACAGCAGCATATGGAGGTTATGCAAGAAATTGGTTTCGAGGAGTCAGAGGAGGAGGTTATTTCTACAAGTGAGATAAAGGAGCTCTTAGGAATGTGGGAGAGAGTTTCACAGTTCGGGTGGAAAAGAAACACCCAGAAAAAGTTGCAACAGGCCGTGCATCTGATCTTTTTAATGACACTTGCCTAACTCATTTCCGGAACATTCTGAGACGGAGGAAGAAACAAACCTCCTTGGACATGTTTTTTTTAAACGTCCTACAGGTGAAACTGAGAAAAATGTAGCGAAAAAGGCAAAGACCAGTGAGGATATCTAATTTATTCCTTTACATTCTCTTTTTTGTTTTTGTATAATAAATATTTGTCATTTATAAATACGTTTTTATTATTCAAAACCGCGTAACAAAAATAACTGGGGTGACATTTTGGAGGTTGGAACGGTTTAATGGTAGTTCAATTGTTTTGTATGGGGAAATTTGCTTCGAGATACGAGTAATTCAAGATACGAGCAAGGTTGCGGAACGAATTAAACTCGTAAGTCGAGGTAACCACTGTATTTTTATAAACCAAATTAAGGTATCTGTATACATCCCGAACCATGGTATTGCAAAAGCGTACAAATAAACAATTTTTTTTTAATATTTAGTTTTACTTAGATTAGAATACACGTATAAAATTGTTTTAAGGATATTATGGCAATGAAGAAATATTTCAAAATGCAATGTTTTGCAAAAAACTGAACATAGAATTGATTATTTTCAAAATATATTGCTTTTACGAAAAAGCCTTCGATAATAATAACATTTTTGCTTACATACAGTTAAACTTCTCCAGAAAGACTGAACCAGAATTTTTGAAAAACTCATATTGTTTTCAGAGTTACTACTAATTGTGCAATAATAATCGTTGTTTTTTGTTAAAATTTTTTCACTCCGATGTATTAAAATACGTTTAAAGTCTAAGCTATATATTTCAGATCTCCTGGTTTTGGCTATGTTCAGAAGTTTGAGCTATTTATAGGCAGAAAATTATTAATATAGAAACATATTAAATGAAAGGAGAATGCTTCAAAAAAAGGTAATTCTATGTTCATTTTTTGCCGAACTATTGCATTTAAATATTTGTCTTGTAATAATATTCTTAAATCAATTGTATACGTGTATTTTATTCCAAGTGGCAGTAAATAAAAAGAATATTCATTTACACGTTTTAAGCAAAATCACGATTCCGAAAGTAGTCGGATACCTAAAATGCACAACATGTTAGTGTTCGTAAAAAGGAAAATGCATCATATGTTAGTTCAAATTCCAGTAGTTAATTTCATACTAAGCGATTATATGAAACTTTGGAAATGTTAATATTCAACACAATTCTAATTAATTAATGTCACAACGTTTACCTATGATTTGTACCCTTATTTCATGTATTTTAGAAACACACGATAACAGCAATGTTCAATAAAGATAAAAGTTTAATTATGTATTTTTTTTAAAGATTTGATGCTTAGCTACGGGGAAGTGTGAAAGAAATTACAATTTAATTTTCTTATTCAGCTGATGGAGTGTACTTTATCTTACCTAGCTTAGAAAATATTTGTATTTCTGATGTGTAGGAATATATGTTATTTATAATGGTTATATAAAAGATAAATTGCAAACCTAAAAAAGTTGCATATTAAATTCAAATTATAGGATCGTCATAATTGTAGGTCGACTTAAGCAAAACATTTCCTTTTTCAGTCAAAATTCCATTTATGCCAAATTCTTCACAAATTATGAATTTTTATAATATTTATTTTGTTAAGTAGTATTTGTATTAAATGTTTAACATCCAGTTTGATCTTATATTTTTAAAATAAGATCAAACTGGAGCTTCATCTGCGCCGCATAGCCATACGTAGATGGTGCTATAGAAATCGGTAAGATTAGTTGGCATTAAAAGTTTGTCCTGAAGGTCCAACATACTTTACAATCCCACCCTCCTACTCACATGCCCAATCAGCATAACTTATTCCCAACTGGATTCCTGACAAAGATTTTTTTTTTAACCTGGTGAACCTTGGTGACGCCGTTTCATTTGATTTACACTTTAATTTAGGTCCATCATCCTGGCCCACGTTTATTTCAATGGCAATGGCATACTTCAGAAATGAGTCTCCCTTTTTGCTATTTCTCTTCACGTGGATGCCAACCAGTGCACATCGGTGTTATCTCTCTACTTCGGAGTGTAGATGTGTAACTCGACTAGAAGCAATTTTTCTCGCGTTTAGACATTTCTTCATTACGTGCCACTCCGTTTGATGAATGAGACGAACATCTGATGATAATTTTCGCACAATCCGTCAACAGTGTAGGGAAAAGAAAACACTCAAGATGTCCGTGTCTTTTGAGGCAATTGAGGATCCACCAGTGCTTTGCAAATCCGCAGTCTCATTTCGAACCGAAGGAATCGTTTTAACCCATCGTACAACCGTCCTATATGCCACAGGCTTTCAGAAGTTTTTGATAAACATTTTGTCCCATTTTAGACATTAGCAAATCTCGATTTTAAGCTAAGACCGCTTATCACGTTTTGAAAAAATGCTTTAGAGCGATGTAAACGAAACTGTTCACTTAAAAGCCAAACAACTAACATTATAACCAGATTGATTATTTTTTTAACTTTGCACATCGACAACAGCACCACCTCAAAACTCCCATATCCTATTTGTACATGCCCATTGTTCTCTGAGTTTTTTGTTTAAGTTGCCACTGTTTAATAAACAGCCCCCGTATGCATAGATATTACATTTCTGCTGAATTGGCTTTTATTGCACACAGCGTTGAAAAAGTAATTTTCACAATTTTAGGGCTATATGCTGGAAAACTGATTTATTTCTTACATTTTATACAAAGTAGTGTGTGTGCAGCCTTTTTTAATTTAAATGGATTTAAAGAACTTATTTATAATTAAAATTTGGAATTATTTAATAGACTCACAATATTTTTGGTATCCCAAAATCTAATTGACTTATATGCTGAAAACTGAATATTTACTTTTTTGATAGTTTTATGAAATATTCAAGGGGGTAAATCCTCAAACAATACTGCAATTTTTCTTCATTTGTTAAAGAAGACAAAAGCAAGCTTAAAATGTTATGATTAGGAACATTTATATACTCTTAATTTAATTGTTTTTCATTCTAAGGTATGAAATTATTTCTGGAAAGAATTTCATACCTTGGAATGAAATTCTAAAGCCAAACCAAATTTTAGTTCAAAAAGGAACTGGACTCGCATGGGAAATGGTTTCAAAATGAAAATTATTTAATGTGGGTAATTTATTTATTTTTTAAAAAAAATTAATATTTTTAAAAAATTGAAAAGGAAAAAAGCCAATTTTTCCGTTTTACTTAAATTTGTAAATTCTTGAATATCTTACAATACTGAAGTAATATGACACATCAGAATGATTAATATATTAGGTTTGAGATAATATATAACAAATACAAGAAATCTGAATTTAGATACCTAGAATTTTATAACTAAAATTAATATCTTATACTGATATTCTACAGAGTAAAAAGAGTTAATAGTAGACGTTAGAGAATCATAAATCATTATTATCTTTGACTGCATCAGTTGAGTTGGAGAGCGATGTTTCGCTGCATTAATTATTGATACAATGTTAACTTTTCAATACAGGTCCATAAATCAATGTTTTCTTTTTCACGCTTAATTAAATCATGTCTTAATGCGCTTAAGGTTAATCTAGAAAGATCTGTGTTCCCATTTTATACGTTGTATTTGTATTAAAAGACAATTAAAATATTATTATGCAGGACTACAAAATACCAATATTATTTAGTTTCAAAGTTTAATTAATGCAAATTACTTTGTTTATGTAAAAAATATAAATGGGGGATTTTTTTTTTTACGAACGAAATATATACACTGGTATTTTACCGTTTAAAGACCACCGGCTTATATATCTATTTTACTCAACCGGTACACTATATTCCCTGGACACATATATATATACTTCCTTCCAAAATTCGGTTATTTTCTTTGCGCTGCTACCAGTAGAACTATTTTGAAGGCTTTGAAATGCAGTAAAATGACCTTGGCAGTGATTGCTATGGTTTTATTTGTTTCAGACAAAAGTTTGCTTGTTTCTACCTTTTCTTTTCCCCAATACACCGCATACGCTCATCAATCAAATCACATAACATTTAAGCGTCAGTTAAGGGTTAATAATAGGAGAAACAGAATATTTATTAAAATTCTGTAAAATGCACTGAAAAGAAAGTAAAAAAGAATGCTTTCAAGCAAAAAAAAAACATTTTTTATCGTTTATGATTCCATATACGTGTGTATATTGAATGAGCATTTAGAAAATAATGCTTTACAAACGAAGAACACAGTTTTATCACTTCGTTACATCGCATATCTCGACAAAGTTGCTGGTATTGTTTACAACATTAGGCAAAATTAAAACGTAAATATTTAAAATGAGTAATGGAATTGTTTGGATAACAGAACAGAGAGGTTAATGGTTGAAAGACAAGGTTGTGCTGTCCTAAGGGTTTATTGATAAATATCTTAATGTAATGACTGGGTTGATTTTCAACTAATGGATCCATTATATAAAGATATGTTCTAAAAAGACGTCTTGAAATTATCATAAAAGAATCAGAGTGATCAATGAAGATCAACTTTTTCAAATTGCAGTGAAGCGTAATAGATCAATAAAAGAACAATTTTGTGAAAGTCATGAGGCCACAGAAATCTAAATTTCAAATACACATGTTTCTCGGAGGTATCTTTAGAAGAAAATTTCCGTTTATGACTCTCTCACTTTTGAGGTCAGAATATATCCACAAATGCGCGATTTGCGTGCGATACTAAGATGCTTGTGTGATACAATGGGAGCATGTTAAGAGTAGTCAGTACCCTCTATGCCGCTAATGTTAAATTAAGCTTTTTTATGTACTTTTTCTCAGAAACACAATTAAATATAAAAACTTGTCTGTGTAATAATTATATTTATACTGAAGTGAGATTTTGTAAATATTTTGTTACGTTTTTTTAAAACCATGCAGCGTAAAAGTATCACTGTAAATATTTTGAAAATTGTTATTTTTCCTCTATAACTCACTTTTACCAAAATACTTTGAGGATATTAATCAAACCTCATTTCAGTATATATAGTTACATATCAGTTATGTTCAGTAAAATTATAGGAGGCATTTATTCAATAGATTCTGAAAAAAAGTACACGTAGTTCGAAAAACATCATTTTGAGAAAATTCCATTTTTAATACGAAATATCACTTCATCACAAACATTATGAAATACAGAATGTATTGTGGTCCCATTTTATTAAACATTAGCTTATCCTATATTTATTTTAAAACATTTTTATTTCCTATTTTACTTAAATTTCCCAGAAAATACATACATAGCATTTTTCAGTTTTTGTTTAACGAGATATTTTGTAATATTTGCATTAATTTTCTCAAAATCTGTATCAATTTTTGAAGAACTCTTAGCTTTGGTGTATTACAAACATCAAAGTCGATGATAAAACATAACGAATGTCTTGTGATCATGTAGCAATGTATAGAAGTAAGGATTTTGGAATAAGTGACTATACGACATTTGTCGAAAGTGTTCATTAATGTTTTGTACATTTACATTCAAATAGTATTTCTAAATGTATCAGATCTAATTTTTTTTTCTAAACAGGTCAAATTATTTCTAAAACACTAAATAATATCTGTTTTTATGTCTTTAAACATGATATTTATGTATGTAACCAGCTTTTTGCAACGACAAATGGTATTGCACATCTGAATTATCTGTTGGTACTATTCATTCAGAAACTTTTGAATATTTAAGTTTAAAAACTTGTTTGTTCAATATATAAACATTTATATTTATACTGAAGTGATATTTTTCAAAAATATTTAGTTTTTTCAAAAATAAAGTTTTATTTATCATCACTGAATTTATTCAAAGTTGTCACTTTTTGACACAGCAACTTTAGCTAACTGTTTTTGTAACAGTTCCAAACTATCACTTCAGTATGCACAAGTATACATAAGGAATATATAATGCAAACTATAAAATGCATCAGTAGTTAGTTTCTAATCAGTAGTTAGTGTAGCCACCATTGTTGGCTATAACAGCTGCCACACGCCTCGGTATAAAATCAAAGAGGCCTTGAGCGTA
The DNA here is from genome assembly GCA_019973975.1 of Trichonephila clavata. NCBI lineage: Eukaryota > Metazoa > Arthropoda > Arachnida > Araneae > Nephilidae > Trichonephila > Trichonephila clavata. The sequence continues at coordinate 66,633 of BMAO01008381.1, read as the reverse complement.
TCCTTGGAGTACAACAGTCTATGTGGCTTCCGCATATTGCCAAAGTTGATCTGGTGTATCCCGGATCAGTCGTTGTGCAAACACGGATCACGCATTTTCTTTTGGCAATATAGCGAGAGAGCCAGCAGTCCAAGGAAGCAATTTCATTTTACGAGTAAAGAAATCTTTGACACTCCGTGCCACGTGTGGTCGAACATTATCCTTTTGAAATATGTCTGATTTCAAGCACTACGTATATCGGTGAACCATGAACTTCAACACCACAGAGATGTAGTTCTGGTTGTTCGGTGTACTGACAATGTATACTAGAGAAGTGCTGCAGTGAAATACAACACCATCTCCTACCATGATATCAGGTGCAGGGCCAGTTTGGCGATGCATAACATAACAATTCAGCAACCTCTTTTCCCGGTGTCCCTAAAATCGAATCCGACCATCGTGGTGTTACAGGCAGAAACGGGATTCGTCAGTGCACATGATATCGTTCCATTCCATTGACCATGTCCATCGTTCATCGCACAATTGTTGACGAATATTTTGTTGCTTGCATCATTGTTGCTTAGTTTCATTCAGTACTGTGATCGAGTTTTCTCAAGAATAATCCACAATCCCTGTATGCTACTTTTCTGCCTCGGTCGAATTCGGAAACTTAGTTAAAATGCGTTCTATATCTTCGACGAGGCATAGTAAATAGCGTATGCAAAAAAAGCACGAAAAAAAAACTGCCGTATTTCAAATTACTAATTTGTTCTCCCTTTAATATAATGCTTGCTGGTGGCGCTATGATCACCCGTGATGTGCGCCTGAACTATAATGTTAATGATTTGCAGATGTCATCACCACCAACGCTCGATGTCAATTTTACATGGTTTGAATGCTTCCTTCTGGGTGGTGCTTTTTTGTGACCATGAGTGTAATTTATTCCAATGCCGTTAAGCCATTGGTCAGCCAACCAGTCAGCACCATTTTCGTTTGGACGACTGTTATAGTGATCACAACCACTGAATTACCACGGTGAGTGAATGAGTGTTTAATTGCATCTCACTGTGAAGGAACATGATGACGACTGGCAATGGACCTAAAAATTTTGAACCTAGGTCAAGTGATGAGGCAAAATTTGAGCTTACTCCTATTTACAAAATACATCACTCCAACGGAAGGATTTTGAGCTAATTTGCATCAATTTTCTCTACACTGTGGGTCTCGAACACGTGATACACCTGTCATGCTTTCGTAAACATAGCTACTGGTCTACCACCACGTTTTAGATACCATGCAACTCAATTATAAGAAGTATCATCGCCAAGTTGGATCCAAAAACGTTCTACCATTTCCCCTTCCTCAAACAGTTGATGCTACTTTGAATTCAAATAAATGTACATATATATTTTTAATATTATCCAGTATATAATTTATGTGTGGGATAATTTTAACAACCATATTCCTCCATAAAATAACGTTAGAATCAGGAGAGTAAGCTAGATATTTTATCCCATTTCCTTCAAAAATAGCAAAATATTTTATAGCTCAAATAATTATGTTTAAAATTCGAAAGAATTATACGTTCAGTGAGTTTTACAATTATCTTGCATATGTTAATTTTAACATTAAACCTAACATTTTATCACTAAAAATGAAGAGAACATATTGATTAGCATATTATATTTCGCTTATACAGTAAATTCATTGGTAAAGGAATATTCCTAACTACCAATAAAAAATACTTTGTAAAATCAACTTTTCAACAGAAACTTGACTAAAAAAGGTAGGTTTTCAATATACAATTATAGTTATTTTTCATTTCGTTTTATATTATGTTATTATGTTGGGGTCTCAGGGGTGTTAATTATGTTTCGAGAGCTGAAAATATAAACAAATTTCGATTTGATATAATTCTTTGGAGATAAAATTAAATAATCCAAGTTTTGCTCATTATTTATAAAAGAATAAGATTTCAAAAATGTAAAATGCTTAAAATATATTCAAGTCTTAAAAATTTTAAGTATATAAGAATATGAAATATTTCTTTAAAAATATTAATTAAATTTTATTTTGCATGTGATATTTTCTATAAGGTAAATCTGGGGAAGTTGCCACATCTAAGTATTTTTCGATTAGTACATTGAGAATTAAAACAACAAGACCATGAAAAAAATACACCTTTATTCAATTTTTAAATGATTATGTATACAAGTTAATTCTCTTCTTAGTATGACAATAAATAAGAAAATTAATGTTAAAGAAATCCATTAATCGTGGCATGTTCCCCCATATATAGGGGAAGAGGTCTCCAGTCATGGAGTAAGATGCAACATCACCACAATAAACAAAAAACAAAGCAAACATCACAAAATTAATTATGAAGTAACAATAACTATATAGAAAAACAAAAATAAATTTAATTCTTTCATACTTAGCTTGCTTAAGATAATAACAACACAGGTTCGAATGATAGACAACATTTCACTCAGTGCAAATGATTATCATTGCAATATTCGTGCAAACACTTGTTGCATTCGATACACTAATCCAGTCACACTTGGGACCTTTTTGAGAGTAAAGGTACACTTAATACACAGCACAAAAATCGTCATTATTATCCTCATCAAAACTGTCACCACTAGAATCTAGAGCAGTTTCTGCACTTGAGGATGGCAAACTGACACGTCTATTTCTTCTGTTTCTTCGAAGGTTTCTTGTTATTTGTTCTGACCTTACCCACCTTTTCCCTTATAGTTGTTCTCTCTGATTCAGTTAAGACTTCTGATGTTAGGTTTTTTACGTCCAGTTGGTCTGCGTTTTCCGACCAGACGAATAAATAGGCTGTGTTCTCGTGTTCTGTGCTGTTGAAGGCAACCGATTGTGATAGTCTACTTATCAATAATTGTATTTAAGTATTATTAATTGTAATATAATTATTATTTGCATTTATAATTTATACAATAGTATACAGTTTTTACAATTCTTGAAAAAAAAATTCATTTTATTTATTTCTGAATCATGCGGCGTCTCCCCCCCCCCAAGTATAGAGAGAAAATGCCACACCACTTATTTCTTTATTTGCTACAGTGTTATGTCTGCATCTACATGCATTGTACGTGTAACATTATGCGTAGCTTACTAATATTGCTAACATCCTATTTAACCCGGCACACACCACTCGCGCAGGATGTGTGTCATACCTACCGTTTAACTTTTTCAACGCTCCTGCTAAACCTTTTTTGGAAAATGGATGATTCCTGGTCTAGCTGACCTTAAGGTCATAACCTTCAAGGGGATCAAGCCTGTCAGCGAATTTTTAAAATAGATTATTGGATACCCCTCCCTTGGGTGTGTCACACCCTGCGCGTGAAGTTGAGTTACATTTTTTAATACTTGAGTACGCTTTAAAATCTTCCTTATTCTATGGTGCATTTTTTAAGTAGTGGTTGCTGTTGCCGTATCCTTCCGAAGGGAAGGAATTAAAGTTTCCAGAGCCTGTGAGATATGTTGGACTTCTTAATAATTGATGGCGACACCACCTATCTCCACTTCCACAATTTAGGCATGGAGCTGAAGGGGAGGGAAATATTCTCCAGCCCCCTGCACTCGTGGTCTCTGCTGCGACCGCCCACAAGACTTTTGGACCCACTGATTTAACGAGCACGTACTCCGTGTGTACTCGGTGGTATTTGGTGGTATCGTCATCATTCAATCATTACTCTAATAACCCGGTATATATATCTCTCTCTACTACACTGTAGTGTTTTTATATAAAAGGAAAATTAATTAATATTTTTTTAAAAATAAAAATATTGTACATTTTTTTTAAATTTTAATATTTTTTATTTTTTTAATTAAAAAAGATACATAATACTAAATTTGGGTAGGATTTAAACAGTATAATGCGTTTCATAATTATATATGGTTTTATACGTTAAAAGCTATTATTTTAGAAAATATTATGCGCCACATAAAATTTACTTTATATTTCTTACAGAAACGTTTATTATTATCATATGCTCTAGTTTTTAAAATTATGGTTACATTTTAAACATTTTTCAGTTTTCAAAACCTCATTCCTTTATCATAATGTGTAAAAGCATCTAACTATTTAATTTTATAACCCCGAAGAATTATATTTTGTTCAAAAGTGTTCGTATTTTCAGCTCTCAAGACAAAATTCACCCTCATACCCTTTATACATTATATATTTTTTAATGTTCTAAATTACAGTTACATAATACTTCGTTTGTTGAATGGTTAAATTATGATTCTTATACATACTTTTAAAGAAATGTCTTGTTACAATGACCAGTCTCGTCGATATTTTCTAGAATAATCTGCAAAAATGTTAAAGATGTTTATTGGCATTTTTCGTACAGAAATTTAATACGTCTCAGTTAAGAATGAAAAATGTCATTGTTGGAGGAAGAAAACTCTTTTTTCCAATCAAGCCATCACATCTCTCAAACAATTTGGGAATTTTATTGGAAGAACAAGCTACTAAATCTCATAAAATCTTATCGAATATCAATAGCCGATATCGCATGAAGCGTTATTTTCATAGAAGTGATTTGAAAACAAGGCTCTAAGAATTTCAAATGCTATCAAAACAGTAAGTAAAATTTGAGACACAATTTTTTTTTAACAATGAACTTTTTTATACTAGTGTGGATCTTCTCAGTCATCCGAATCAATCAATACTCGCAAGTAGTAAGCTCCTCATGAATTCCAAAGACATAAATACGGACTTTAAGAATATAAGCATTGGTTTTCATTAGTAATTTGCTAAAGTGTTTTGTATAAAAATAACTTTTTCAGGTAGTATACAGAGAGAAGAAAAAGTGAAGGGGGGAGAGGAAATTTAAGATATCCGACACATAGAGCATTGTCCAGCACTGGAAGTATCTTTCAGTGATTAACAGTTATGTCTCTCATAAGTTAATATTTTCTTTATTTTATCCTTATTAAGTTAATGTAAATAAGCAAAGAAAGTTTTGGATAACAGGAGTTCAAGAAAACCCACATTTATTTTCTATAAATTGGCTTATTGAAGTATCAGATAAGCATATGAAAATATTGATATTGTAGTTTAACTGTTATGTTGTTATTTAATTATACAGTTTTAAAAATAAACTTATGAAAACATCTTAAATCGAAAGCTCAACATTGATTCATTTTTTTTTTATTTTTAGATTTTAACCCTTTAACTGCCGATTAAAAGATTCGCTCCCCAGTGCCACCATTTTTCACATAGGTGCGCCTATGCTGTGTACTAGAAAGAAAAGTAAAGGCACAAAAAAAAACAATTTTTTTCTAAATTATGTAAGTTTTTCGCAAAAACTGCTAATGTAATTTTGTTGCATTCCAAAGCCTTCGGAATAGTTTTATTAAGAGCAGTGCAAAGAAAATGATCGCATTTTGTAAAGACATATGTATGCATATATATATATATATCCGGAGAATTAAGCACACATGTTGAACGAGACATATATATATATCTTTATATATAAAAATATACGTGCCACAGTGTTTGTCCACGATGGACTCCGAAACTACTCAACCGATCATAATATAATTTTGCATACTGTGGGTCATTTCGTCCAACTTAAAACATAGGATGGTTTTTATTTCAATTTATCACGCCATGATTTTTTTATTGCCGGAAATGTGAAGAATCTGGAAAAAACGTTGCCAGATTCCCGTAAGGAATGCTCATTCGGTACTCTCGACGTTATTTCTGAATTGCGTCATTCACTTTGCGTTAGCTTTCTGTTTGGAAGACGGGAAAGGGTGAGGTAGTTTTGAGTCTCACTGCGTAGTAAAAGGGGAATTCCCTCATATAACGCATCATAACCGATAGTTTTTTTTATTCTTAAAGATTGATTTATTGAGGAACAGTAGAATATAAGAAAGAAATATGGAAATATTCTTAAATATATTTTTATCACATAGTATTATTTTCTTTTTGAATTTCATACTGTGAAATGAATCAATATCGTTGCGTTTAAATAAAAATTATTTTTAAAACTTTTAGTATCAGTGATTTAAAAAATAAAAAGCCAAAACCTTTTTTGAACAAACTTTAATAAAACACTCAAAATACTTAATAATTAATAATTTTTCCCGTGTGTCGACCATTTCAAAAAATCTTCACAATTTTACTTCAAGATTTATAATAGTAGTAAAGTTTTGTAATTTGAAAAATTTCTACTTTTCTGTCTTTTTTCAACATACTATTTTTAAAAAGGCCACATTTTCATTTCCGGAACTAAAAAATTGCAACGAAAGAATTGAAAAGTGAGTGAGTGATTTATAAATTCGCACTGTTCGCCAATTGGAGAGTTTTCGGCGACTGACCTCGAAATTTTCAATCATGGTCAAGTGACGAGGACGACACCTGAGCTTTCACCCATCTCTCCTAATTACCACACCACACCAACGGTAGAATAGATTTCAAAAAAGGGAGTTTTAATGACATAGTTAAAGAAATCACTCACATCGCGCATACACACACGTAATTGCTATTGTCCTGAGGGAAACTGGAAATTCCCATGGGGATTAAGTTATTCACTCGGTAAAAGCCCGTGCAACGCCGGCTAAGCGAAGAGGAAAGAAACAAAGAAGTAAAAGTAATTTCGAAAAATTATATTGGAAGTGCTGATTTTGTGAAGAGAAGGGAAAATGTAAAACGCGAAAACCATTCATACGCACTAATGGGTCCTTGCACTCACATCGTACGCTTCACACCCACACAAAAGTGCTGGCGTCAGAAAGAAAGGAGGAAATTAAAATGAGTATTAAGCTATACCCTAGGTAAAAGCCCGTGCAACGCCGGGCCGGGTCAGTTAGTCTTTATATATAAAATATACGTGTCACATTGTGTGTCCGCAATGGACTCCGAAACTACTCAACCGATCATAACATAATTTTGCATACTGTGTGTCATTTCGTTCAACTTAAAACGTAGGATGGTTTTTATTTCAATTAATCACGTCATAATTGTTTTATTGTTGCAAATGTGGAGAAACCGGAAAAAACGTTGCCAGATTTTGTAATATTCCCGCGAAGCAAAATTCCCCCTTTTATTTTGTCTATTGGGCACCAGAACGTTCGCTTCTAATATATTGCTTAGGTCAGTGCAATCACTATTTTTTTTATTAGGAGAATAAAACTAGATTTCGAAGGGAGAGGTTGTATCAATGTCTTTCTCTATTTGAATAGATAATATTGATTTTTTTCATGGAGCATTGGCCAAAAAGAGATTAATTATAGATTTAAATGTTGGAACAATTAATTGTTCTCGAAATTTGATGAACGATATGAGATCGTAAATATAACCATTGTTTTGAATTCTCTTTTGAATTAACTGATATATTGGAATAGCGCTTTGAAGTGCGTGAAGCCTGCTAAAGGTAAGAAGATTTTATTCATTATAATAGAAAGCATCGAAAAAAAACAAAAAAGTGCGAACAGCACTAAGATCGGCAGCGACACGGTTAATTAAAACCGTTGAGAATTTATTAAAAGAAGAACTGGCTGATTTTGATTCCCTTGAGGAAAATTTGAATTTAATAATAACTAGATCGGAAGAGTTAAGAAATATTGATGGCTTAATTTTAAGTGAAACCACACATTAGAACAATATGACACTGAATTAAGTACTTCATTTGATTACTGTGACAAAATAACTACAACAATTTTTCGCGCAAAAAAGAAAATAAAACAAAAGTCGGATTAATTCAATTGTGTGTAGCGGTACAGATCAGAATTCAACTTCTGTAAATACAAATAACATTGTTAAACTTCCAAAGTTAATGATTCAAAAATTTTATGGAGATTGTACTCAGTTTAAAGCTTCTGGAATACGTTCCAAATTTCAATCCATGATAATAATTCACTTTCGAAAATAGAAAAATTTAATTATTTAAAAAGCTATGTATCTGGTTCAGCTGCTCAAGCAATAGAAGGTTTTGAGATTAATGAATTAAGCTATGATTCTGCTGTTGAGCTTCTTAAAAAAGATTTGGAAAAAAAGAAGTAATAATTAATAACCATATGAATAAAAAATAAATCTGCTTCCAGTTTACAAATCGAATGACATTCCAAAGTTAAAAGTTACGTAGCGAAATTGAAGTAAATGTAAGGAGCTTATCCGCGTTAGGCTTAGAACCCAAATCTTATAGCTCTATGTTAATTGCTGTCGTTTTGAAAATTATTCCTACTGAATTTACTCTAGAATATAATCGAAGAAATTGTTGACAAAAAATTGAGTCCAGATATAAATGATTTTTTGGAATTTTTCCAAACAAAAACCAAAAGTAGAGAGCGAACCTATTTGATGAAACTGGAATTCGACATATATACCTTTATGTATAAAATATACGTATCACAGTGTTTGTCCGCAATGAACTTCGAAACTACTCAACCGATCATAATATAATTTTGCATATTATCGACACTATTGTTGATGAAAACGAAACCGCAAATTTTCCAACCGATTTTTTGAATTCTCTAGAAGTAACAGGAATGTCACCACACAATCTTCGGTTGAAGATTAGTTCCCTGGATATTCTTTGCGTAACTTAAATCCACCTAGATTATGCAACGGAGTACGTTTCATCATCAAAAGAAATTACCGGGAACTTCTTGAAGCAAACATTTTGACTGTAAAGTTTAAACGAAAATTCGGTTATTCTACTACGGAAACTGTTGCCACGTATTCCACTGATACCGTCAGAATCTCTAATACCATTCAAAAGGGTTCAATTCCCGATTCGTTTGGCTTTTGCGATGACCATAAATGAATCTGAAGTCCAAACAATATTCATTTGATACTTGGACTTAGAAAATCCATGTTTCTCGAATGGGCAATTAGATGTTACATGCTCACGTGTGCGGAAACCGTTAAATTTATTTGAGTTAGCAAAATACGGGTTACCAAAAATATTGTGCCCCGATTAGCGATTAGCTGTATAGAATTATTTGTTGTTATACTTTAAAATGATAAAAATAATTTTAAAAATTGCAAAGAATCAACGTTATTCACCACATTTATAAAATTAAATCTTCATATGTTGTTACTTAACGACTTCGTTAGTAATTCATGCATTATACTACACTCAAATAGGAGATGGATGAAATGCAAAATTAAAATAATTTGTTTTATACTTTATTTCAACCCTCCAAAATTATAAACGAAGATTAATTTGACTGCATTGAATAGCTTAGGATAATATTTAACTAACGTATTAAAGCCACAGCAACGCGTAGCCAGGTCAGCTAGTATATATATATATATAATATATATATATATATATATATATATATATATATATATATATATATATATAGGCTGTTGGTAGTTAATGTGTTAAGAAATTGTGTTCTTTTCCGGTGCTTGTTATTAAAGTGAAAACATTTAACAGTCTGTGTGAAAAGTAATGAGTTTAAAATAGAAATGATAAATATTTATTAAAATACAGGCTTTTATATTGTAAATTGTATCACTTCCTAAAGAGTAAAGACCGTCCAGTGCCATCACGAGATTATGCGAATTTAACCTAGAATGTGTTGATTCAGGGCTAAACTAAAATCTTGGTCTTAATTATTTTGTTAAAAACCTTATATATCTCCTATTTTATCTTGAATTATTCAATTACCTTCAAATTGAAATCTTTTTTATCTTACACCCGTCTGCGGCATTTCTACCATCATTTGATGGGCAGCTTAGTATAGCGATGAAAGGGTATGAAAACAAGAATAAAATGTTTCATTTGCATCAGAAGAGTTGCCAGGTAAAAACTTTAAATCTTCAGGACCGTTCTTCAGAAAGTTAAAACTGAATACTCTTTTATCTGTCTAGTTACGATATAACAATTAGTGACATTTTTTAAAATTTCTTTTCGGTTTTATCTTACCATGAATATTGATAGTGTAATAGACATGGGAATGATGCCTGAATTTTGATAAACATAAAACATTTTATAAAGTATATCATACATATTTGTACCAACATTCTGTTGGGATTATCATAAAACCCTAAGAGCTGAAATAAAGATTTTTTAAAAAAATAAATTGTGTTTGATTAATTTGTTTGCTTTGGAATATTTTTGTATATGCTACATGCCTAGCAGATGTCAACACTGGTAAAACGCGTGTGCCGTTTAACAAGGGCACGGCAACAAGTAAAGGAGTCTTTCCAATTTCTCTTTTCAAAGTTTGGCAATATCGCTGGTATTTAGTGCTAAATGAGAAGTAGTTGGCAATATTTCAATAAAAAGTGCCTCTCATCCTTTCTAGTAGTCGTCAAGGTGTAGGAGACCGTTCACCATGGCAGCTCTTATGTCAACCTGCTCCAAAGAGAAAAGAATGGCAGTGATTTGCTTTTTGTCTATGGAAGGTGTGATACCTCCCTTCCATCACTATGCTCTCAACGAAAACAACCTTCAATGGTTGACGTCGATGGACTTCCTGATCATTGCTCGCCACATAAAGAAGTTTTTCCCTGTTTGAAATACACTATATATTTGTAGGTCTGGCTTCGCAATAAACAGCTGTCACCATACTGAGCTAACATGCGACGAATAATTTCCCAAGGATTCACATCTTCTTCAAACAAAAGGTGAATCACTGTCCTCCTTTCCTCCTTGGAGCAGATAGAAAATGGAACTACCATGTTCAATTTCTTCTACACCAAATGACTAAGAAGTATGATGAGTGACACTTTGTATAGAAGTTTTGCTGATTACCTTTTATTCAGTGCCGAATAATAGCGCTGTTGTCAAACCTTGGAAAGAGAAATTAAAAAGTTACTTTACTTTTTGAGATATACCCTCGTATAATTAAACTAATAAGATGAGTGTATAAGCTTTATTTTGTCACTCTTTAAAATGTTAGATGTTTAAACTTTCATTACTATTATTGCATATGAGTGTTAACTTAGGACAATTGTTGAATTGTTATTAAATGTTGAATAAATAGTTTTGTTTACTTAATCCATTGATTTGAGCTATTTGGTAATCAAAAGCAAGAAAAAAATCATGATATGGGATCCTATATTTTATTCGTTTCTTGTACTTATTTCTGTTGTATATCAATAATTCAGCCCTAATATAAAATTAGCATAAACTGTTTTATATAGGCTTCATGTACTCAAGACAAATCACTAAAATATATGTTCACTTTAACAACTGTATTTATTTGAATTTAAACCGCCATCGATTTTAAGCTGCACGCTAAATTCTGAAAAAATTGTTTTTGAAGAAATAAAAATGGGTATATCGATATCCGATATTTACGAAACTAGTAAAAATTTAAAAGGAGAATTAATAAGAAATTAATAAATAATTTATTTTACCAGTATTAAAAACTTATAAATATAAACATGAGCAAGTAATTATTCTAACCATTAAAACCATCATCAATTTACCCTATCCAATGAAGTTTTCTGCCATTGATTCTAAGCCACACCAGATTTTCAGGAGCTTTAACATTGGAAAAAAGTGAAGCTTAGATTTGAATAAGTATGGCAAGTTATGGTAGTAAGTTTTTGTAGTTTCTTTCATAAATTAAAATTCAAAATATTCTTGTAATAATAATGTAAACGGTCTTTTTTTGTAAGTTTTCTTGTAAAAGTGTTTCTAAAAAGGTAATGATTGATTGGTTGATTAGAAGGTATCTAAATGTTAAACGTAACTTACTCTGATATGCAAAAACAGGCAAGAGATGTTTTTTTTCCTGTTTTTTCATTATAATTCCAAATCAACTAAGAAAGTTCCAAATGATCCCCAAAATATATCATTTGGAACTGGAAAAAAAAATTCAAAAATGAAAGAAATCTAAAGAATGATAGAGATAATGTTAATATTATCCGAGGCTAATGCTACAGGCAGGATGGGTTTATTTTATAATTTGTTCATATATTAATATCTGATTTAAGTATTATTATATAAATTTACTAAAATATTTTTACTATAATATACATTTTTATTTCTTTTATAAAAATACATATTGTTAGAGACTTTATTTTATGCATAAAATAAAAGAACTATCAAGGCAAAAAAAAATATATTCTTCAAATATTTAAGGATTATCTATATATATAAAGGAGAAAAGCGACTCACTCACTGACTGACTAATCACGATAACTCCGAAACTATTCAACCTACAGATTTGAAATTTAGTAGTTCTTTCATGAAGTAGAGATCAGCTAAGAACGGATTTTTTACGAAATTTGAACAGCAAGGGGCGTTACGGGGGGGGGGGGTTAAGGGGTGTTATAAATATAATTGTTTCCATTTTCACACTACTTGAAGTACAATCTTGAAATTAAGTAAGCAGATTCCTTCTTCATATAGAGAAGAGATCCGCTACAAAACAAATTTGGTGAAAATCGATCCCCAAGTGGCGTTTCGGGGCGTTATAGAACTTTCATTTTTAAATTATTGGACGCACAGTCTTTAAATTTGATAAATATATTCCTTTCATAGAGTAGATATCAACTACAAGATGGGTTTGGGCAAAATAGCCCCCCAAGTGGCGTTGCAGGGGCGTAAATGATAAATATTTTCGTTTGTAAACTACTTGACTTACCTGCGTGAAAATCGGTTGACATAGTTCTTCCATGGAGTTAATATCCGCTACAAAATAGGCTTTGGGAAAATTGACCCTAAGGAGTGTTGCGGGGGTTAAGGGGATATATAAATAATTATTCCGATTTTTAAGCTATTAGATGCACAATCTTGAAATTTGGTAATCAGATTCTTTCATAGGATAGAGATACGCTACAAAATGGGTTTAGTGAAAATCGATCCCCAAGTGGCATTGCGGGGCTCAAGGGCTGATATAGATAATTACTTCCATTTTTAAATTTCCATTACTTTCATGGAGTAGATCCACTATATAATGTGTTTTGTGAAAATTGACCCCCAGGTGGCGTTACGGGTGCTCAGGGGCGTATAGATAATTTTTTCCATTTTTAATTTATTAGACGTACAGTCTTGAAATTTGGTAAGCAGATTCCTCACACAGGGTAGAGATACTTTACAAAATGGGTTTCGCGAAAATCTACCCCTAAGTTTCATTTCGGGGAATTAAGGGGAGTTATAGATAAATATATCCGTGTTTAAACTATTCGATCTACGTGCTTGAAAATTGGTAGGCATGTTCCTTTCATGGAATAGAGTTCCTCTAACAAAGAGTAAAACAAAAATCGACCCTAAGGAGGGTTGCGAGGGCTCAAGAGGAGTTATAGAAAAATATCCTGTTTTAGAATTGTTAGACCTGTGCAAATGAAATTTGTTAAGCATGTTTCTTTTGTTGAATATTGTTCCATTAAGAATGCATTTGACGGAAGGGGGGGGGGGGGATATTGATACTAAAAATTATGTTTTTGCTCTATTAGATTTAGACTTTGAAATTCGGCTTCCATTTTTATTTTATGGAGTAGAGATCCACCTATTGGTTTTGTGGAAATCCACTTGGTTATAGGGTTACGAAAGTGTAATCATCATTCTATACTCAATTTAGAGATTATTAAATAATACAATTTAGTAGTTCTGTCTTTTTTTATCAAGAGGCGAGAGTTACAGGTATAAAAATATTTTTCAACACAATCGAATTTTTAATGCCAGGACTTAGATATCAATAAGTTATATATATATATATATATATATAAACATGATACATTTATAAAGCATCATGAAATACCCAGCGAAGCTGGTGGTAATGGCTAGTTTAAAATATATAAACAGTAATGCTGGATTTTTAAACATGTATCGTGTTATTTTAAAAATTATGTTTTTATTTAATACAAGCATTTTTAATGAAATTTTCATGAGGAGATGATTAAAAATTTACAAATTTATAAATAAACTTTAAGAGTTTTTAAAATATAAAGGGCAATTTCTAGCTGTATTATTTCATATTTAAAATAGATAAAAACAAATATGTTGCAATTAAATAAATATTTGATTGAAGACAAATGACGTGTTGTAAATAGTCTTTAAATCAGTAAAAAAACCTGTTTAAATAAAACAGAAATCACATGTGCATCTTCTAAATGGATTTAAAATAGATTTTGTATCAAAAGATAATTTAGTTGTTTTAGTTAGATTAAATAATATTAATTATCATTTAAGTTTAAATTTATGACTACTTTCTGGAATTTATTTAAAAAATTTCTTTTAAACAATTTTAAAATTAAATTAATTTAGGGCATTCTTTTTAAGAAAAAAATTTGCATCTAAAATCATCTGAGATCGATTTGATTTTAATACATTTCATACATGAATTGAAAGAAAGTTTATAATATGAAAAATATAATAGTTAGCATGAGAAAATTAGACTTTTGTTTCCTTTCACAGAATAAATAAATTAAAAAATTAAAAACATATAAATCAGCATTTCAGAAACGTTAATTGAAACTAATTTTTTTTAATTTAAAAGCGATTTTTTAAAAAAAATTTAAAGTAAGCCATATAATAAGTTCGCATCTAAATCAAGTTACATTATTACATTTATTAATATTTTTTATTTATAAAATCCACAAACAGAAGAAATTTAGCGATTGTTTCAAAATTAATGAAATTAAATTTTGATGAGAATATTTTATTTGAAGTAATAACAAAATTTCATTTAAAAATCATGAGATTGTTATTGATTTTTGTCAGTTAAGTTGGCTGACAATACGTACATAAAAATGAACATTTTTTTTTAAATATTTAGTTTCAGTTGAATAAGAACATATGTATTGTTTTAAGAATATTATTACAATAAAAATATTTAAGTGTAATTGTTAACGAAAAATGTAACAAGAGTGACATATTTTCAAAACGTTTATCTTTTTTTAAAAAAAAGTTAGGGTATGTAAGACAAATATCTGCTCTAAGACATCGTTATAGAAATGGAAAAATTATTTGAAAAATTCCACATTATCTCCAGATATCCACACAATTTAAATCAATTATGTAGTAAAAACAGTGCTGCTTTATTAAAAAAAATATGTGTTTATAGCGATAAAAAGAAAACATACCTGATGTTAACTAAGAATATTACAAGAGACTACGTATGTATTAATTATTTTTTAACAATCTTCACTTTCTAAGAATCTAAAATAATGGCTCAACGTTTCCCGAGATTTCTTGATAGTATAAATATTTCCTTTTTCCCTCTCAATTTCAGCATCTGACGATCATCTGGAGACTCCCGGGGCAGAGTGCCGATCCTGCTTTCACAATTGCACGCCACACAGGCCCTCAACCAGAAATTATAGTCTGGGGAGCCATTTCTTTTGACAACCGGACCCCTTTAGCCATCATTAGATAAACACTTACAGCACAGTTGTACATCGACGATATTCTGATTATTGCTACCGTTCCTTTTGCAGTACTCTGAACTTATTTTTAGCAAGATAATTCTATATCACATACGGTAAGTGCTACTATGAGCTCTCTTACACTTCCGTGGACATCCAGATAGCCACATCTCTCTCTAATCGAGCATGTCTGGGATATGATGGGAAGGCGAATGCATATACCAGGGAATGTTGATGGCCTGGCCCAACAATAGGACCAAATTTGGCAAGAAGAACCGCAGGAGACTATCAGGGTGTTTTATAACTCTATACCACGTCGTGTGGCAGCTTGCACCAAGGCTCTAGGTGGATCACCACCCTTATTGAGCTCATTATTTTGTAACTTTGTAACTCTGATAAAAATCATCCAATATTTTTTAAAAATTTAATCAATTTCTATTCCGTACATAATCTTTCTACACACCAATTTTTGTATATGTCGGACAAATCGTTCTTGGTGCGTCGTTTTTTTTTTTTCTTATAGAGTGTACTTATTAATGTAAATTTATTTTCATATGATAATGGCTTACAAAATTCTTACCACTGGCTATTGCAACGACTGCTTATTTCTAGGAGTTTCAATAATTAAAAGTATATAACTATAAAGAAAGTATCGTGAGGTTAAAAAGAGCATAGAAGTTTATTTACATTTGCTATAATAAAAAGCATTAAAAAACATACTATATATTTAAAGCAGAAATATTTTAATATTTTTTTCCTTATATTTTCAAGATTATTGTTTAAATGGTTTCTTAAATTAAAAGGAATACATTTTTAGGAAATAATTTAAACATATCTGACGTAAGCAAAATGTATATTATACAAAACTAACAAATTTATTATTTTAACAATAATTTCCTTTTTTTAGAATTTAAAATAACAAAATGGATTAGAGAAACATTCATTTGCTAATTAACCGTCTTATCGTTTGCTTAAAAAATGGAAAGGGCACTAAAAACAGAAATCTAGTTTATATGAAATCCATTGCAATGTAGAGGCAAAGAAGAGTGTGGGGGAGGATTAAGATTGCAGAAATAGTTTTTCCGTTCATGTGTGACAAACACTAAAAATCTTGAATTCTGTAGGTTTACCACTATTAATTAATATTCGCATTTTATAAATTTGGTGATTTTTTTCATTGAATTTTTAGTGACATGGGAACAAATATGTACCTATTTAAAAATAATTTTCCTGTATGAAACTATAAAAAAAAATGGAAATTTTTAAAATTATATAAAATTTGATAATATTTCTATAATGCTCCTTTTCAGCTTAAAAGTGAAAAGAGCCTTGTCTTGAAACTTGGATTGGCTAAAACCCGATTATTAAAGGCTGATTTCGCCATTCACTCCGCAGAAATGTATTGTGTATTTGCGTTTGATTTTTTAGGGCTTAATTTTTAAGTAAGTTTCCAAATTTCACATGTCAATAACAAGCAACGGGAATTTTAAAAGAAAAAAAATGTAAAAAGAAAAATACTGTGTAAACGAATTCTTGTAAAAAGAGTATTAGATGAAAAAAGAAACACTTTTTAAAATCCGTAATTTTTAAGCAATTTTTCAGTCTTTCGATAGAGAATGTAAAATAACTTTTGGAAAATGGGGAAAAAAGTTCCGTGTGGTTATTTTCATATAAGGTGAAGTTAATAAATGTTTATTTAAAAATGTAAGTTAAATAATAGTTTGAAAAATTGTTATAAAAATGTTTTTAATATTCCTTTTTTCAAACTACCGATTTTATTAGACCGAAGTATGAAATTTTTAAGTGCAGAAGGTTGATTCATCAGAGTTATAAGAAATCCATACAGTGTGATTAAGAAATTCTGTTAAAAAAAAGGGGTCAAAATTGACTCATTTTAGAAAAATAACTTAAAAAATGCAAAATATAGTTATAAAAAATTTGTTATAAAAAATTATACCGTGTCATGGCGAAATAAACAACATTAACATTTTCTATTCAAAAATGTTTGCCTGATTGCGATAAGAAAGATAAGATAATTGTCTTAAAATGAAAGAAATATGGAAACTCCTTTCTGCTGCAATCGGTTAACGTCTTCGCCCGATAAGCACCACAAAGGGCTAAATCAATTGTGCCTTTTAAGGTATTTAAATAATATCATTTTAACTAATTGCTACAGCCGAGTTTAAACAGGCAAAATGATTTCATCACATCATTTCCCATCTTTTGGTTTATTTGGCAATTTTCTTCATTCAGAGGTTTGTGTGAAGATAGACCAAATAGATACATACCATACATACTTTTGTTTACGAGCGACTTTAAAATGTGTAGATAAACGTATTTTCAAAAAAAAAATATTAATGTTTTGGAAACATGTCAGTTATTTCCCCATTTTTTCCGAGACAACGCATTTAAATAATTTGTACTATAATAATATTTTTAAAACAATTCCATATTTAAGTTCCAATTCAACGAACTTTAGTTATACATATTGTACATCGCTATTTGTAAAAAATGCAACACCATGAATGAATCATCAAAATTAATTGAACTTTGCAGCAAATATTAATTATAAGATGTTATGTAAAATAGTAAAGTTTCAGTGCCATCGCGCATGCGTGCCATGAGCAACGCCATTTGAACTGATGCTGAAAGCATATAAATAGAGGATGTAACGGTACATTGAAAATAGTCAATGATTATTTGTTAGTGGCGAACGTTTAGTGAGACCAAAAACGTCTCAACATCGAAATAAAGAGAAATTCCAACAACTTACGAAGTTTGAACGGGGGAGGATTATCGGCCTTCGAGAAGGTGGATTTTCTATTGCGCAATAACAGCGTGTTACGCGGAACAGTTCCACAGTGATGCGATATTGGAAGCAGTGGACCAACGAGCACCGAACAACTCGCAAAACTGGCAGTGGATGATGGAAAGTGACGTCAGTGCGTAATGATCGACATCTGTTCCTCATGGCAGGGAATGACCATACAGCTTCTTCCAGACAGTTGGTAGCATGTTGGTCTACTGCTACAGGTGTACTAATGTCGGCTTCTTCAATTCGTCGACGTCTGCTGCTCCGTGGATAGCGTGCAAGGTTGCCTTTATACAGAATTCACCTCATGGCAAACATCCGATGGCTGCGTCTGCTATTGGCTTATGAGCTCATAGTTTGGCAAGCTGATAGGCACCTAGTTGACTTTTCAATGAATCATGCTTCAATCTCTGCGGCATTTATGGACGCATTCGTGTTAGACGCTATGCCAGTGAACGCTGCCTTCCAGAGTGCGTTATTGAATGACTTAGTGAACTAACACCCATAGTTATGGTTTGGGGTGCAGATTTCGTATCCTGGCGATGCAATTTGCTACGAATTGCAATAGGTACGTCAATAGCAACAGGTACATCCGTGAAGTGCTACAACCCAAAGTCGTTCCCTTCCTTCAAGACACCCTGGAGCTATTTTTCAGCAGGATAATGCACGCCCACATGTTGTAAAGTCTGTTCGACACTTATGCTCAGCCCAACACATGCACTTCTTCCTTGACCTGTTATTCGCTGGGAATGTCGGCTATGAGCACGTAAGGTTTTGGTTGGTTGGCGTTTTGCTGCGCATACAAGCAATATGGAATTCTCTACCACAAGCAGACATTCAAAATCTGTTTGACTCCATGCCACGTCGTGTAGCAACACTTATTACCACGCGTGGTGGTTTCACCAATTACTGATTTTGAACACTTATAAAGTTTTTTTTTTTTGCTTTCAAAATTTTGTCATTTTTTGTACTAATACAAGTCGTTTGTGCATAAACTTTCATTTAATTCTGATGATTCTTTCATGGTGTTGCATTTTTTAGAAAAACAGTAGTTATATATATATATATATATATATATATATATATATATATATATATATAAACTATTCATTTATAAGCTTTTGCAAAATATCGGTCTAAACTTATTCACCTTAATTTATGTGTCTATTAATGCATAAAAATATTGGCATTTAATAATTATAATGAACTTTTGCATACTATTAGATGGACTTGTTTCAGTTTTAGCTCCTTCCTTTTGAGATATTAAGAATTTTCCTGGGGCATAAACCTCTTACATTGAAACGACACAATGATTAATTTTTCAAAGGATTACAAGTCACAAGCTTCATCGTAAATATGTATAATGTATGGTCAAGTTGTAATGAATTATTCTGAAATCCTGACAATGCTTTGACTTTTGACTCCAGCGACAAACTCCAATTTTATGGAACAACAGGAGATATTTCAAAATCGCTCTTTGAGACTGATGAGAAATGATCTTGAAATCGAATAGATTTTATTCCATTGATCCCAATTCAAATTAGTAATGAAATATATATTTCTTAATTGTCTTTTGAATTATCAACTATGTAAGTTGGTTCTTAAAGTATTGAACATTATAGTAGTAAATGCTATTTTTACAGAGCAAAATTTAATTTTAATTCAAACCTAAACAAGAATCTCATTATTCACTTTTGGCCAATTATTCAAAACTCTTCATTTTGAACACTATAATGATATTGGATAACCTTTTTACAGTTTGTATAGTGATATTTAAAATGAAATATTAAAATTGATTTTGAATAAAATAACGAAACAAGCAATGTTGTTAATTACTCCTAAAATTAGTATTTCTAAGTAATGAGAGACAACAATTATACAACTGTCATTTATAATGTTAATCCATAAAATTTATTTATTTCATTAATTTATTTTTAAAAAAAGATAGTCTATGTATACGATATATATAACAATGTAACAAATCAATGTCAGATGAAATTCATACCAATGCAATATTAGAAAATTATCAAATAAATAGCTTTGTTATTCAAAATGCTTAATTTTATGTCTATGATAATTTGCTTACATTTAAAGTTACAGTTAATGTTGGAGCTAATCAACATTTTATGCATATAATTATTTGGTGTCCTTTTTCTTGATATAAACCAATAATGGTTTTTTCGTAAGAAATAGGTCATATTTTAAAAAGTTGGCAACAATAAATATGGGAAACTTTCTAGGGAGGTGAAAGAGGTATATGCCACCAATTTTATCGAGCGGGGTTATATTGGAAATGTAATGATGCGTTTAGAAAAAGAAAAAAAAATTAACGGTTTATTCGTCTGAAAGAAATGTTTTCAAAATATCCTCAATTTATTACACTAGGTTTTCTCATTTATTTATATACATATATGGTGTCACAACGTTTAAACAAACACCATGGAGTAATTATAAGCAAAACAAAATCCATTGGTTGTCAGGCATATAGAATAATCGGTAGCTTATGTGTAACGTCAAAAATGAACTCTTGTCTGGATAGAAGTAAACTAGGTGGGATGAAGAAAGGCCGAACGGGTGAGTCCCCTAGGACCACGAAGAATTATAATAGTACACCGGTGGTTCTCATTTCAGGCTATCTAGCTCAGATATATAGCACATATTACTGTGGCATGCGAAATGGAGTCTAGTTATAAGGGTTTTATATCTGTAAGAGAGTTTTCATAGGGCAATGTGATTGTCAGCCATTGAAAAACTTCTTTTTAATTTGTTTGCTTTTCCATTAAGAGAAAAAATGGTTGTTTGAGAAGTTAATTATGTGTAAAAAAATTTCATGTGCGATTAATCACAGCTGCAAAAATATCGATAGACAATAAGATCTTCGGGAATGAGGTCATGTAATGTTTTTGATATATTGAAAACGGCTCATTTGTGATGGGTAATTTTATTAAAATTGTTACTCTATTATACAACATCTTTCCAACAATAACACATTCATAAAAATCGGTGGGGAACACCTTTTGGACTTCGCTAAATAGTGTATTGATAAACCATTTTATGTCAATATTTAGTAATGGAAAAGATAGTAAGTAAAGATTTTGTGTAACTTTCTGCTTTATGTATGATCATTCTTGAAGTCACTAGGGCAAAATATGTAAAAATAGTGTTAATCCGAAATTTATATTCAGTTATAAGTTTTAATTCATGTAACCTATCGTAAAAATTAGAAATAATAGAAAAAAAATCCAATATTTTCACAATTTCATTTGGAAATATTCGTAACAAATTTAAGTATTCAATAGTAAATATTTATTTTTAAGACATTTTAATAACTATGCATTAATAAAAAGTTTTTTTCAATGGGACTGCGCAATGGTATTTTAAACCTTTGCAGACCTAGTACATTCCCCAGGAGCTGATACCACTTTTTAGCGCTGCACCATATAGGCGATACCAATTACAGCAAGCAATTTTGACACCCAGTTTCCTCCACAGAGGGAGGCACCTGAGCTCTTGACGATGCGAACTTGTACTAGGATTAAATTTTACAACGGGCATCCAAGCCAAACACACTCTAAGGATCTTTCACATGCCATATAATCATACGACATATCCGCTGGCGATTTTCTGCGTCAAGAAAATCAGCCGACTTGGGCCGGGGTCAAACCCGCAAACTTGGGTGTAGAAGGCCAGCCGCAAACCAACCACGCCACCCAGCCGGCGATTCATAATATATATATATATATATATATATATATATATATGACAGGCCCCAGGCCTGCGGGTTAAATGATGAGGCATCTTCTATAATAAATTCTTCTTTTTATTTCTCTACAATAATCTAATATCCAACATGGCGTCCCTTGGGCGCGCAACACTATAGAACAATAGACGGTAATCCGGCCAGGAGTCCACCAGCTACTTCTCTCCAGTACGCGTTCGCCTTCGTCAGCGCTCGCTCCACCTTTAAATAGGCTTACTTACCCACAAATCCTTACGCGATGATAAAGAGTTCGCTCTATTTTTATTTATTACTCCCTTAATTTTAAAGTTAATCTTTTCAAACCTGACATATATATATATATATATATATGAAATAGATGTGGCCGTTGGAATGAAATCTTTAATAATATGATCGCAATTGTTGATGGTTTCTTTGGCTGGGATTGACGAGGCATTCCGGTGATTAATTAAAACTATTTATTCCACATCTTAAACACATAAAACATCACAAGAACGACACAATACACTCACAAAAAAGCTGCTGTAGCAGGCTACATGTTTACGCAGACAAAATACAGAAGCGAAAGAGAACGGTCCCCCGGAATCTGGCTATTTAGAGGCGACTCAAATCACATGATCTGAGTGGGTAGCTAGTTTCTCGTTAGGCGCTGGCTAATTTATTAATTGAAGTTCGGTTCTGAAGGGTATGGAACAAAGATAGTTAAAAGTTATTTAAAAGGATTATATTACTGGAATTATTACATATATAGAGAGATCTGCAGATTTTTTTTTTACTTTTAACTATTATAAATATTTAAGTCATCAATACGAACCCTCTTAAGGGGACTTGGCACCTTTTATAAATTAAATGTTAAATGAATAACAGACGCTATTAATAAATGAATCATCTGAGTGAGAGAGAGAGATATACATTGTTTAGCTTGTAGAGTCAGATTTATGTGTAATGTTCTTTCTCCCTCTTATGTGATGTCTACGAAATATACCAAAATGCCTGAAATTATAAACTGAACCATTGTAAATAATGTAAAAATTTATGAGATATAAGCATCTATCTGTCCCACGGAATTAAAGAATAAGGAATTATAACATCACCTATTAAACAATTTTCATATTCATGTATTTAAAAAATTATACTTTAACATTTCATAGAATGCATTTTTTTAAAAAAAATTGTACAAGAGGAAATCACACAATTTTAAAAATTTCACACTTAATTTTAAAAACATAATTTTTTAAAGAGAATCTGGAATTTTTTTAAAATTGTATTTATTTTGTAATAATTTATTTTTTTCCCTGGGATTTTTTGTAACATTCTTAAAGATGTTTTAAATATTTTTATTTATCGATTTTATAATAATCTAATTTGTTTTGAAGAAAAAAAAATAAAATGTTGATATGTATGCTAAAATTCAACGCAAAAAAAAAAGCCGAAATCTCCTACATTTTAAGTTTTTTTAATAAAACGTTTTAAGTATACAGAGCGAAATCAATCCCCAATTCTGTCATATGCATTATAGTTAACAAACAAAGTAGAATTGGAAGTAATTGGTAAATAATTGTTGAAAAGAAGCATTTTGAATGAGATGAACTCAAACTGAGAAAAACCATTTTAAAGTTTATAAGAAAATATTTATTGTAAGCAAAAACAAAAATAAATTATTACTTTAAAATATCAGCTACATATTTTTCTTAAGTAAAATCGGATTTTTTTTCATAAATTATCCTTTTTAGTGAGTATCAACTACATAAGAAAACTCAAAGAAAATGTTATAAAAAATGTGTTTTTTGTCAATAAAAATTTTAAAAATTTTGCTTCAAATAATATGGAAATATTATATTTTTATAAAGGTATTTGATGAATAAGAATTGAAATTATAAAATTATTAATGCAAAATGTCTTACTTAAAAAAAATTCACATATCCGAAAAGAAAAAAAAATACATTATTATAATACTTCAAAAATATCCTGCTATATGTGTAATGCAATAAATATAACTAAATAAAATAGAAGAAGCGGTGTTTCGGTTATTTTTCAGGTGACTATTCCCCGTAATTTAAACATTTATTAAAAACTTAATTATTTTTAATTACGAGATATAATAAACAACCCTCCTCCAATTGTTCTTCAATTTATATCATATTAATTTTACAACTAATTAGGTCTTTTGTTATTAAAAAAAAAATTCTAAATTCTGCAGTTTATAACTGTCCTGAAAATTCATTACTTCCCATTAGCATGAATATCAAGTGTCCAATTAGTGTTAATTAGAATATTTTTTTTCAAAATTACACAGCCATATTACAAAAGTATTATCATAAGTTTTAATAATAAAAAAATGTTAAAAGAAATACGTAAAGGTGTAATTAATGGTTTTCCCCCTAAATATTTAGAGATATATGTAATTGATAAGAAGCTAATTTAAAAATGTTTTTATTTAATGATTTGATTTCTTCTAATATGCATGATGTTGTTATGCTGTACTCTGGAAAGCTTTTGCTTTATTTTACTTTTTTTATAAAAAAAATATATATTTTTAAACCTCTACGATTTTTATTTCTTTTAAATTTTAATCAGGAAAATACAGTTTAAGATCATTTGATATTTTGAATTTTTATTAGAAACTTAAATCTAATTTGAAGTCATTCCTAGATTATACAGGAAAAGGGTGGGGGATATAAATATGTAAATTAGTGATATTCGATTGAAATTTTTTTTTTGTTGTTCTAAGTTGGTAATTTGGACCAAAAGCATTACATTTCCAGAAATCGTATGCCCGTTCTTGAATATTTTATTTCATTACATAAAAACGAAAATATATTTATTGCAATTTTTTCAAGCATTGTTCCATAGTGTCCCGTGTTTCCCGGTGCAAATCTTCCCATTCCAGCTTTATTTGTGACAATACACAATCTAATATAAAATATATAAAAAAATATTAATAAATATCATGCTCTCTTAGATTTTTCCTCTAATTTTGATGTATTATGAAAAAGCCTTTACTTATAAGAAAAACTACGATTAGTTTTGAAAATGTAATGGAAAAGATTGCCAGTGGGAATATTCTGTATGGTGTGGGATGGTGTAATTTTTGACGACTTTATCGCCTGTTCCGGCGAAACGGAAAAGTACCCAGTGTTTTAGTAAATTTCACAAATTTAAGACATCCGAGAACTGCTGAATGATATCTATAATTATTTTAAAAGGAAAAAATGGCATTTTTTATTTATTTTATTTTTTTCTTTCCGATTAAAATAGTTAGTTAAAATCAGACCTTGGGTTATTGTTAGTGAAACTAATAATTATGCCAGAAATATTTGGAATTTTTTTCTACTATACAATCCACTGAATGGAGATTATTGCATACATATTTGAATTTTCAACCAATCCGAAAAGAAACTTTATTCTGATTTATGATAACTCAATTTTGTCATCTTTAAAATAAAGCATTACTCTATATTTGAATCAACGATTTTGGAAAAGCGTATAAATTGATATTTTTTAAAGATTTATTGTCATATGAATTAAAACAAACATAAAAAGTTATTTTACGAATTTTATATTACTGTAAAAGTTTATTAAATAAAATATTTTTCCTAAAATTAACGAAACATTGAAATATTTTCAAAACATCCTCTTTTTATGTGAAACATGTCTTCTGTAATAGTAATATTTTTGCGAAATAGAGCCAAGACTTTTAAATTCGAACTTTTAAAAATTTTCCAATATTTTCTTACGAACAATTGAAATAATAATTGATGCTTTTTTTAAAAAAAATTCTTTGTTCTGATACTTTAAAATATGAATATATCGACTTTTTTTACAAATTGGAGATTTCAAAAATCGTAGAAGTCGTCACTGTATGTAAGAAAAATATTATTATATAATACTTTTTTATAAAAAGAGAACATTTTGTACATTTGTCATTGTTCCTTCACTTATTTCCAAAAACATTGCACACATTTCACTAATCAATTCTTTGTATTAATATTCTTAAAACAAATTTATGCGTGTATTCCAATTCTAGTTACACTAAATAAAAAAAAACTATCTATTTGTACGTTTCCTTAAAGAAAAGGTTCCAAAAATAGGTAGATTATTTGAATCAAAATTATTCGTATATTACGTATTTTTATGCATCTGAAGTAACACAGCGAAATAAAATTTTGAATATTTGAAATTTTAGTTTTCTTCATTCCTCGCTTCTGAGATTAATGATGTCATACGGAGATAACTTCTCAGCCACGAACATAATTATAATATTAAGAGACATCATTTTCCTTCACTACCCATTTCTCTCATTTAATTCGAGTTGACTCCAAATCAGGAGTTGCATTTCTAGATGACATATTCAATGATGCGAGGTCAAGAAATGAATTATTTTATATATTAAAATAACGAAGGAGATGTTAATGAGTCACCACATTACTGATGTTGTGGTATTTTTCTGATTGGACGTAAGGTATATCTACCGTACCATAATTTATAAGTCACATGGAAGGTATAGAGTGGTACTGAAAAGATTGCACTTTAAAAAAGATATGGAAAAATTTTAAAAAAAATTGTGTGAAATTAAAGTTTTATAAATTTATTAGATTTTTGCTCTGTAATTAATATATATATATATTTAATTTATGATAAATATGATTTGCATAATTCAATGAAAAAGGAAAAATTTGATATCCTGGTTAATCTTGTTTTACAAGAAAATTTCATAGCATTTGATCAAAATCTTCTTAAACAGATCAGAGGATTACCTCAGGGTGGTCCTGCCAGTAATAGTTTAGCTAACTTATATTTACATTTTTTTGAAATTGATCATATTTTTGATGATTCTTTCTTATTATACCGTTATATAGATGATGTAATAGTTTTTGGTAAAAATAGTGAATTCAAACCAAATATTATGTTCTACCCTGACAATCTCAACCTTCTTAAAACTAATTTTAACTCTAATATGGTTGAATTCCTAGATTTAGACTTGCATCTTATTGACAATAGAGTAGTCTGTAACATGTATGACAAAAGAGATTCTTTTAGTTTCCATGTAATTAAAATTCCTGTATGGAACAGCAATTTGCATCTATAAATTTACAGAAATATTGCTTTGAATTTTTTACTTAGGAATGATAACTTAACTACCAACAAAATAGATAAATTTAATAATATCAAGAAATTCTTCCAATGCTGCTTAGATCATGACTATCCTTTTAACTTCTTAAGAACATATATTCATCACAAATACATTAATCGTCTTGCTATTTCTGATTTCAAAACCACCATACAACAATAGGATTTCAAAGTCAGCATTTTAGTGGTTTTGCTGTGAAGATTCTGTTTTAACACTCTTCACACAGTTTATTTTTTAAACATCCTTCTTAAAAATCCTATAATATGAAAAATTTCTACATTTTTAGCAACCAAACCAAATTTCTACATTTTGACAACCAACCAATTTTCTACATTTGTGACAACCAACCAAGTTATAGCCTACTAAATTTGAATGTAATCTTTCTTGGCGTCTTCCTTACAAGCTGGTATAAAGGATGCGTTTAAGTGCAATTTAGATTTTTATCACAACATATATAAGCTTTCCATCGGTTTCAAGAGTGTTGGATCTCCCGGAATAGGCTCTGTGAGCAGAAGTTTTAAAATTATTTTGGAAGAATCCTTTTACTTGGTAATTCTTTTGATATTTTTCTGCTTAACATTTTGGGAGAATTTTTTGCTTAATAGTAGTCGGTTGTTCTTCCATATTTCTATGGGATTTTTATACTTTGGATTTTTTATACTTAGAATTTTTATACTTTAAATTTCTATTTATTTTATTTTGGTCTTTCCTACCGAGTTGCAAAGGGGGAAGGTTGGCGCCTTCAAACTAGTTTCACCCCACTTATTCGGTCCTAAGTCCGAAATTGCATTTTGACTCGCTAGGTTCTTATTTGTATTTCATTAGATTTGATCTTAATTTTTTTTTCTCTCTGTTATGTTCTATTTTTTATATAAATTTTTTCCATATATATATATATATATATATATATATATGGAAATGGGGGCGTCGGTCCCAATTTATTCGAAAACGACGTTCTACTGGAGTAGATTTAAAAATTTTGGGGAAAAAGCTCTTTCGAAACATATGTATGTATATATATATATATATATATATATATATATATATATATACATACATATGTTTCGAAAGAGCTTTTTCCCCAAAATTTTTAAATCTACCTCCAGTAGAACGTCGTTTTCGAATAAATTGGGACCGGACGCCGTACGGATACATGATTGCTCGGATAACCGAAAACCGAATGCGATCTATGCAGTATATGAAACCGGACACTTTACGAATATTGAAAATCATTACATGCGAAAAACGTACTTGAATAAAAAGCTAAATAAGTGCAAAATGTCGCAATCTATCCTTAATAATGGAAAATAATCACTTATCTTTCGGTGTGTACCATTGTACACTTTCATTTTTTGCTGCAAGGTCTATGATTCTTTTGCGCAGCAGTAGTTAAATAGGACAACACTCTGATTGTTGTTCGTATTACTCAACAACTGTCTCTAAAGCAGAAAAACACATCAGCATTTGATGGACCCTTGCTACTTTTGTTGTTGTTGTTTACCCGTCACTTTTAGCCTCACACGAAGCAACTGTTGCGCACATTGCACTATTCGAAAACGTATCCAGACTTTTTTTTTACTGAGAACATTTATAAGTCTCGTGCACTACACAATGTATCACACGGAGGCTTAAAAGTCAAAGGGGAAAGATTACAATACAAACATCCATGCGATCTCCGGGATTCGAGAGAGAGAACCTAGGACTTACGGCACTGCAATCAGCGTCACAAACCAATATAGCGGATGTGCGGCTTTCCAGACTTTGGTCCGGATATTTGCGCTCTGGATAATAAACGTTTGGATAAACGTCGTTATACTGTATGTTTAAAACATAAGATGTTCTCTGGTACATAGATGATAAGAAAAATAAAATAAAGAAAAAAATAATCATAATGAAGCATTGCCTTGAAAATGACGCATTTAAATTTTTTATGGCATAATGTTAAAGCATTTTTTTTTCTAAAGAAAAGCAGATATTTTAATACTGTATAGCATTTTTTTCAAAGAGAGAATTCCCACGTAAAAATTACTTGAAAATCATCAGGTACGCTTAAGAGCTTCTTTAACGTATTATTATTTTTATTTCTTTAAAAAAAAAGATGCTGCTCTGTCGAAATTGCAGTGCACAATACATTAGAAGGTCGTAAGAACCTTTAACTAGAGTCATTCAACGATGCGGGTATTCTGATATTGGATTATAAAATGTGACAATGTATATAATATTCTTCACTACTCAGTATTCACTTATTAATTGCTGTTGATTTTGATTATTAATATTGTGGAAAATATATTTTATTTCAGTCTATAAAGTCCAATAACCAAAATTAAGTGTTTTTCCCTTTTTTTCGAACATTCAACTCATTTGTGGCAATATTAAAATTAAAAAAAGTTTTTAATTATTTTTCTTTTAATCTCTAGATTTAGAACCTTTTGCCTCATTGGTATAATAAATGCATGAGAAATTAAAATTAATAGATTTTTAAATGTAAGAATATGGATGCTACAGTATTATAATCATTGCTGACTTAGGACAGCTTATATATAAAATAATTTATATAGAAGTGGAGTTGAACATATTTTTTGACCAGCCAACCATCTCTCTTTCTGTTAGTAATATTGAACAAAAACCTATTAAAAATAATGAATAGTATATCAAAATCAATGTGACAATAAAAATGGCACTTACCTAAAAAAAACTTACTTATGGCACTTACGCATTCAAAAATGTAGACCCCGCGCTAAATCTGAGTAAAATGAATAAGTTATAGCCAGATTCTGAATCCAAATGCTAATACAAACACGAGGATGGCTGAATAGTAACACTTCGCAAAATTATGAAAAGAATAGAAATAAAAAAAATATTAAAAAGTTTATGTATACTAACATTACCTTAGGGACACTAGAATTATACATGAATTTTAAAAAAAATCTAAGATAATAAGTAATTGTATCTACAATATTATATGTAGAATATGAAGGTAAATATATCTATTTGAAAAAAATTATAAATTTCTATTAAGATTCTATGGAATTTTAATCATTTTACTATTTAGAATTTCTTTATTCAAATAACTATTAATAAAATGAATTTGTTATTTTTGTTTAAAGCAACATACATAGATATATATGTCTATATATAGAGAGAGATATATATACACAGGTTGGTCCTGAATTCATGGTACACATTTTAAGGATAGATACAGGATCAAAATAACAGTCATTTATTGTATTGGAATATGTATGGACGCAAGTGATGTGGTGAGGCAAAAACAAGGGAAATAAAAGAAAAGAGAAATGGATTTATATCGGTTGGTTGTTTGGTTGCTTTGCCGTTAGGAGGCGGTATGCGTCTAGCCACCGTTCAACGTGATGCATCTAAGTAGGAGAAGGCGCTACTTGCAATTGTACTAACGTCTACGATGGGAGACTTGCCGTATGCCGAAGAAGCAGACATGCACATTAAATGTACGGCCGAGCAAATGGTAATGGCACAGTTGCGCTTTGAATGTGTGATGCGTAGTTTCCTGATCGACGAAAGGCTAATCACAGAATTTTTCAGTGGTTACAGTTTCAGTCAACTTCGGAAACAGGTTCGCTCATGCCACTGGGCATGGTACTGGTGAATGAAGAGCTGTACGTAGTCCTATTCTGGAAGAAAGCCTCTTGAGCACTGTGGCTGTTAGACTCGCGAGTCAATTACAAATGCTGTTGCTCACACGTAAATGTGAGTCATCAGATCGTTTGTAGAGTGTTAAACAAAAATCGCTTACACCTCTTCCATTTTCAACGATAAAATTTTTGAATCCGGTAGACTAACTTTTCTCTGCCTGAACTTTTGCCAGTGGGTGGTACAACAATGTGAGCTGCCGCTAAACTTCTTAGCTCATGTGCTGATTAGTTATGAACGGTTATTTTAAATATTACACTTGTCAACGACGTTTTCAATAATCACTTTGTCTTTCCTTCTTTCTTTGTGTATGTGTGTGTGTGTTTGTGCCTCACCGCGTCACTTGCACCCATACATTTCTGAACAACAAATGATTGTTAAAAAGCCCTGCATCTTCTCTTAAATTTTGTACCATGAATTCGAGACCACCCTTTATATGAAGAAATAGGTAGATATATAGATTAAAAATGAAAGTTTAATTATGCAAATTGAATTTATATTTCAAAGTTACATGAGTTTTTAAAAATAGTTATTGTAGTTAATTTACATCAATTACTATTAAATAATTATTTGCAGTGAATATAATTTTGTAATAAGTTAAACATTTAATAGTTTTTTCAAGAGGCTATGTATTTTATAATTGCTATTAGAAAGTTGTTGATCATTTCATGTATTTTACATTTTAAATGAAGACAGCTCGATGGCTTAGAAGTATCTTGTCCACTTCGTTAGACAAATGTCGTGGGCTCAATCCTGGCTGGAGTCGACATATTTTCTGGATGCGAAATTCATAAGTATGCATGACATATGATTATATTGCATGTAAAAGATCATTTGAGTATTAATTTAGTTTGGTGATCTTGGCAAAATTAAATCATATCAATATTTAGCAACCGACGAGAGCTTGAACTAAGAATTCAAGCTTTGAAGTTTGGTTGCAAGAGCCTTTAATAGATGGTGCCACCTTGAAATAGCTCTCCCTTTTCAAGGATTTGCCGAGTTTTTAAAGTCTTATTAGTCAATATACAGTCCATTATGGAAAAAAAAACAATTCCAATGAAAATATTTAAGAAAATAAGAATTAATCCAAAATGTATTTTCAAAGTAGGGTACAAAAAGTTATTATTTGTTGTAATTAGCATTTTTATTTAATAGCTCAGAAAATAATACCACCTATTTGAAAACTCTTATGTTTTTTGTGTAAAATATAATATTGATTATGATATTTTCATATATTCTAATTTTATTATTGAAAATGTAACCGTTTTGAGTAATTTCTTTACTTTTCTCCTCACCATCTATTTACTCTAAGTTAGTTTCCAACAATAAGGAAAAATTCCACAAAAATAGAAAAAAAACTACTCAAAATTAAGTACATACTTTTATTGAAGAACCATCACAGTATAATATGCGCTTTCTTTAATTTCTCTCTGTAGGACAATATTACCAAGCTGAATTGCAATATTCAGTCAATTGAATCCTTTACTAATTTAATTATTCCATTTCGACCAAAGTAGTAAAGCCCAGTAGTATGATTTTAGGTCTTAAACGAAATTGCCTCCTAACTGAGAAGATTATTAACTAATTTCAAGCTGATTTTGTAAATTAACAGCTTTAAGTGATTACAATCAGTAAATGGTGTGTTGTATTGCATATTAAAAGCGTTATATATATATTATTATAATGTTTCGTGCGCAGGATTCTTAACTTTGTGATTGGATTAAACTGTTCAGATGACAATTATGATCTTATGCTAATTAAAATAACTATTGCCCAATGAGGTATCTAATCCGAACAGCTTTTAGACGCTAGAGTGGTATAAGCGTATTAAATTCTATCCAAGGAACAAAGTGCTTACATTGAAATGGTTTGAATCCTTGGAGAATCGGTATCAGTTAGGCTAACAGTTAACACCTTTAACTGCCGCCGGCGAATACATCCGTCTCCCTCCACAGATATGATTGGTTTCCCGGACGTGCATGTACGTCTTTCCGAAGTATGATCCTTTTCTTTGCGCATCTATCAGTATAACTATTCAGAGGGCTTTGGAATGAAATAAAGGGATTTGGACAGTGTTTATGAAAGATTAATATACTTATTTCAGAGAAACATTTGTTTATTTGGACCTTTTCTTTTCCTCTCAAATACACCGCTTACCTTAAACCTTCATATTTATCAATCACTGTTTTATTACAAAATTTACTGTCCCTTGTGCTAATAGAATCGCTATTATGTTAAGTAATTTCATATAATAACTAAGATAAAGTGCTTTAGAGTAGTAATAATTAAAATATTGCTTATACTGAAAATCATTTAAAAAATGAATAACATAGCAACATATCAGCATTGTTGAAATTGAAAATTTGTTCATAAACTTTTGGTACAGAATGGGCCCTGTTTATGTTATTTTTTGTATATTTTACCCATTTTAGTAATGCTAATTTATTTTTTTCCTTTCAATTTTAGCAATTTTTCTTAAAGTGTACTAAACAAATCTAAAAAGTGCAAACAAAATTCATTTATCACTATTTTTTTAAAAGCTGTCTCAAGTAGTTGGATGCCTTAAGCGTTGTTCAAAATTGTGAGATCATAATTATTAAGTGCAACATTAATAAAGCAATCGATCACTTGAGGCATACGAAATCTATTAACGCACCCGAACAACAGCATGCTGTACCAAATACGTCAAAACGTCATTCTGTTCTACAAGCGACGACTTCGTTGTTCGTGAGAGCTGAAATGCTAACATACGTATATTTCGTCTCATTCTCTTATCACCTTATATGCACATTTGAAACTTCACCTGTTTTCGTTGCTTGCCTCATCGTATTGGGTAGTAGCAGTGTAACTCAAAACGTTTATTTTTATATTATAGGAATTTGTTTCTCTCATACATGATTCAAATTCCTTCTTTTTTCATATTTAGTTTTGAAACTATTCATTGAGAATTAGCTTAAAGACTCCTCAAGTAATTTTTGATGTAAACTCAAAAATAAATCACATTGAATGTGGAATTTTTTATTACTTTGTGTTTCATTTATGAATTTTCGGTTATGACTGTATCAAAAACTTAGTTATGTATCTTTTTCCCCCAATATATATAAGTATAATATTAATTGATTTTTTTAAGAAACATGTTTGTTTCTAGACAAAATAATTTTGTAATGTGAAATGGTCTCACATCTTAATGCAATACAGGATTTTAAAACTGCATGACTCAAAAAATAGTAAAACATCTTGAACAACAGCTGAAAAAATATTTAAATACATTCTTCTTTTAGCTAGTTTGCTTACCCTGCATTATTTATCTGGTGATATATGAAAAGTATTCTTCAATGAGTTTTAACATTTTAAGCAATCAATTTTTTTGCACAAAATGTTTAAAAAAATGCACATTTCTTAATGCATGTAACGAAACAAAATATTTGACAGTAATAAATTATATCTAGAACAACAAAGCCCTTACGAAATTAATAATTAAGGCATCTTACCTTTTCTTCGCAGCTAGATTTAATATTCGTTAGAGTCGAAGCACTTAATTTTCTTGATTTATCGAAAACAAAAATGTATAATCACATTTTTTCAGCACTATTTAGTCTCTGTTATAAATATATAAAATTTAGTAGGCATTTAGTTACAGGCTATGATTAAATAAAAGCCTAGAAATTAATTAGAGTTACAATTAAATTACTTCATTAAATGTTTGATGGGAGTGTTTGCTCCTTGAGCTCGATTGCATTCTGTATGAAACACACATACGCCTAATTAATTTCCGTAAAAGTTACAGTTAAGAGTTCAGTTCGTGTTTTCGCCCACCAAAAAGGGAACGGAAAGTGGTTGGTGCAACAAACACAATGGGAAAATGGAAGCATTTTATTTTAAATTTCTTTTTAGTGTTTTCACACTATTTTTTAATTTTATGCTTGTGGAACACAAAATACCTGAATGTTTATTTTTATACGTACACTCTTAATGTTATGAAAAATGTTTCAATATCTTAAGAGAATTTATCTCAGAAACAAACAAATTTCATCTCCGTATCTTTTTTTCAAACAATTGAGGATTGTGTGTATGTGTGTGTGTATGTGCGTGTGCATGTGAATATATGCACACAGAGTTTGAAGCATGGTGTTATACAAAATCTTACATTGCAATGGGGGCAGAGATAATATCGACTTTTTTGGAGTATCTTTCAATTTTCATTTCTTTTCAATTAACAAATTGTACGAAGCATTGCCAATTCTTGTTCTTTATTGAATATTTTCAAGAATCTAAATCCCTGCCTTCAATGAAAAATTTCCACCTTCACCAAAATGAAAAGTATTTCAGTATCATGGACAATCTGCATTTTTTACAAACATTAGTACTAATAGTTTCACTATAAGACTTAAAAATATATGCAAATCAAAGATAGAAAGGAAATATCAGTGCCCGTACAGAGTATGGGCAAACCGGTTGGAGCCAGTTTTCGGTAGCCCGGTATACTGGCAAACCAGTTAAGGGATTAAATTCTTAAAGAATTTATTATGTTGTGAAAAAACTTCTTTTAAAAATTATCTACAATATTAAATCAAATCACGGATACTGAAACATTGTCTTTTTTGTGTGTTTTTTTTCTGTAGTAATCAAATTTGTTTCGTAAAGAAAGCACATGAAAAAACTAAGGATGTAAATATATATAATCTAAGAGAAAGAAAATAAGATGAAAAAAAAATTGCATCTTTATCAGAAATCTTTGAAAAGTTGGAGCATTTTGGACATCTTAACTCAAAGAAGAAGCTACTTGAACTCAAGTGGTTGCATCGATTATCAATATGGAAGCCGATATCGGGGAATCTTTGAAAATGCTGCAGAAATGAAGAGGTCTTAAAGAAGGGAAATATATATAAAAAAATTAGATTATTTTAATATTGGATTTTACTTATAAGATCTCAGTTTTATATTTCAACAAAATGTTATTTCTTCAAAAGAAATTGCACTAATGTTTCAAAGGTTGGTAGGGTTTATATAAAGGTACTTTAATTTCTTCGTAAATTTAATTTCACATTTTATTCCTTTAAAACGAATTAACGTATTTGAAATAAAACTAAACTTAAACTAAAATGAAGTTTTCGAATTAATTGTTAAAGTTTAGAATTTCTTGTTTTAAAAATACATACAGAATACTTATGTGAAAAAGGGATGAAAATAATGTGTTCCATTTCTTATGAACTGCCGGTTGGGTGGCGTTGGTGGTTTGGGTTTAGCCTTGTTCACCTAAAATTGCGCATTCAACCCCAACTCAAGTCGGTGGATTTTCATGGTGCAAAAAATGCACAGTGTCTTTGTCGTATGGTTTTGCGACATGTAAAAGATCCCTTGAGTGCCTGTTTAGCTTGGATGTTATAGGCAAAGTGCAAGTCCCAGGAAAGCTTTGCATTGTTAGAGCACGGGTGCCCCCTCTTGGAAGGAAACTGGCAGTGAAAATTACTTGCTTCGATTGGTATTCCACCTATATGGTGCCACACTAAAAAGAGGTACCAGCGCCCTGGAAATGTACCAGGTCTGCAATTGTAAAACAACCCACCTTCGCATCATTAGAAAAAAAAACGTATCGAGAATTCAATGTAAATGTTTATTATTTTGAAGAAAAATTAAATCAGAACAAATTAACAATCGATGAGTTTCTCACGTTCATATACGTATATTTCTTAAAAATTCTAAAATGTTTCGCATGTTATTAAATGTGCTTAAAATTTATCAGCAGTTAATAAAATATTATTCTTTAAATCACTCTTAAATCATTTATTTGTGACATATTTTGCACTGCTCTTTTAATTTAGTTTTTGAGAACTGTTCATTTTAAGTATTGGATTCAAACATAATAGCAAAGTGTCGTCTTCGTTACTTGACCATGGTTCAATATTAACCACCAATAACACTTGTGCAGCTTTATAGTGCGACGTTAATATAACTCTCAGCATCACTCAAATATAATAAGCCTCGCTATAACAATATTTTCCAGTATTATGTTATTTATTGAACTTTATTTCACTACCTATTATATATCGCGTTTAAGCACACAGATGTTACCCTATTTCATTCAAAACATATTTCACAACCTTGTTGCATGTTTACATATTCGATAACCTTGTTATATTTGAAACTTAATGACCCCATTTTACAAAGCATTGCCGAATTCGAACGTAAAAATTCAGAATGGTGAAAGTAGGCACATGGGGATGACAAATCACCGCAGAACATGGGATCACAAACCTCGTTTAGTATGTGAAAATCCCCATTACAGTAGCCGTCGGGAAGATGATGATCCATACAAGGGAGAGAACAAACTAATGTATAGATTTGGAGCTGTGTGGTAGGTTTGAAGGAACCTGCACGAATGTAAATTCCCCACTTCTTCCGAGAGTTGCTGCAGGGGGTACTGACCACTGATCTCCTCAGAACATGTCATTCAAACATGGTGATGCATCAACATTTTTGTTTTTCGACATCGGTGCTTAACCACCCCCATACTACGTATCCTGCAAGGTGTATTGGACATGGCAAGCCTGTTGCTTCACCTTCACGATTACTGGACCACAATCACTTTGATTTCTTCTTCTAAAGGCACCGGTAATTGCTTGTGTATAACATGCTGATAGTTACTGTGAAGGATCTCACAGATTCAGCTGACATCATCAGTCCACCGGATTTGCTTGAACGCTTCTGATAAACCTTCGCTTGTCGATGTCGGCTGTGCTATGACTTATGTGGCTGTAATTTCAAGCAATTCCTGTGACAATAACTTGTTGCTGCATTTCTGACGTAGAAATGTGATGTGTTGTTCGTATTGTAAACATGCTTTGCGGCTAATAAATGTATTTCTTACCACTTATGCACTTTTTCATTCCACTTGACATTCCAACCTTCATAACAGTTTTTGGGAATTACTCTGACTAAATGTGATTTACGACCCCATGATCTATGGTGATTTAAAATCCAAATGCTTCCTACAATCAACGCTATTAATTTGTCGGTCAAATTTAGCAACAACCTGTATATGTGACATATCTCAAAAGTACCTATTATAGTAACAATATATTCCATGGCGAATTTCCTTTTTACGGTTTGTACTATTTTTTTAATTTGTTCCTTTTTTCTTATTACTCACTGGTTCCTACAAATAAATTTTCCTCTATCAATGGAATGTGTTGATTTTTTTTAACTTTTTCAATCATTATATTAGATAACACATTTTAAATTATGCATGCCACCCATCCGAAGTAGTGGTTAGTGATGCTGACTGCTATGCCGTTGGGATTGATTTTAGAATCCTTGAGCGGTGATGCATTTTTGCAAATGTGTAGTGCCGTTTTGGAATGAGGGTATTCTAAATAGCCATCGAGCTACAAGTCCGCTCGTGAGGTTGGTGGGAAATCCTTAACAGTCCCTAAGGTTTTCTCTCTCAAAATTTGGGGAAAACCGAACTAAATCACTCTGTCACCTGTATGGTGCCCAAAGCAAAGACTAGCGCCATGCGTGCACCTAATCACTTGCCGCGATGAATTTCATGGACCTTGATTTGATGCTACTATCAATCACGCGGTATAAGTAACAAGAACAACAAAAAATGTGCGATAACGTAATTTAAATTGTTATTAGTTTTATAGTTGTTATTTTAAGGTATCCGACTAGTTTCAAAGACTGATTTTTAGGTGTTTGATGTAAAGGCCATTAGGATTAAACGAAATATTCATATTAAGGAAAAAAGAATAATATATATAAAACTAGAGAAATTTTAAAGTTTTTTTTTTGTAGCATTTATTTTATCTAACTTCTGTGAATAAATTTAATGTGTTTTTCGAAGAATTAAATTTGTACGACGTTTTGTGCATGAAAAACGGGATATTTCCAAAACAATCCAATCAAACTCAATGTAATTTATAATTTACATGCAATGAGCCGTTTAGAGAGTCACAAACTGCAGATTTTCAGATAATTACATTTAATCACATTTTGAAATCCCTTTTTAACTTAGAACATAAGTAATTTTGACGAAAAAGCATTAAATTAAAATTTAAATGCTAGTAAAATATTTATTTCTTGAAATATTTTTACATGTAGTTTGTGACACTTCAGATGGATCAAGAAGTATATCAAAGAAATTAAAATTGCATTATGTCCAATGCACTTTTATTAATCACTTTTTTATTAAACTTCGTTAATTTTGCAAAAATTTCATAAAAAAAATATTTTCAAAACCAAAGGGTGATGTATGTTATTTAATTAACAATTATGACTTTTTAAACCACGTTATGTTCTTTAAAACAATAAAATTCTTCCAAAAATCTACTTTTGCAAAAATTGGTCGCCCAACCTAGTTGGCTACTTTAAATAATTTTTTATTTCTCATATCAGCAAACAATCCACACAGATTAGTTTAAAATACCTATTTTTCTAAATCATAATTCTTTTTTTAATACTAAAAAAAATAGTTAACATAGTAAAAATGTAATTTTTTTCCATAATCCGAATACAAATGCAATTCATTTGATTTTTTATTAAAAAACCTTGAATATTAAAGAACGAATCTGTTTCAAAACTCCCATATTTAAATACAGCTCTGAAGATATTTCTCTATGCAAAAACAAAATCAAGCTTTTAATTTCCACACAATTAAATGTTGAATTTTAATGACAACAAAAAAATTTAAAACACTTAAATGACATTTTTTTGTCCGGAAATCATTTTTAAATATTTAAAATGCCTTCCATAAAGTGCTTTATTTCCTTTTTATTAATTTGGATTTTTAATTTCTATACAGATTGAACTATACCAGACCTAATCTTGTCCTAAATGATTTGGTAAACTAATTTATCTAGGTACTCCTACTTGATTAATACAATCGAACACTAAAGTCCGATTTTAGGATTTTGTAGATGTAATCCTCCAGAGGGAAGAGACTACTAATTAATTTCTAACTAAGTTAGGAAGTTAACTATTATAAGCTACTTATTAATATAGATTGGTTTGGTAAAATTATCTGAGATATGATAAGAAATCATTGATTGCATTAACCACAAGTGAAATCATTTTATGTATTTTCTCCAGAATTTGATTAACCATATAGATTCAAAGTATGGCGTAAAATGAATTTCTAGTAAATGTATGGGTTGCGGTAATTAAAAATATTCAAAGCTGTAATAAGAAAATAAAAGTTAGACTTAGTCACTTTGCTTAAGATATTTAATTTTACATTGTAAATTTATATTTAGTAAGAAATTTAACTGAACTTGTACACATTGTTAAAAAAAAAGTGACTCGTCAATTAAGTGTTTTCCGAAAAATACTAAAATTGGTAATTATAATACATATACACTGGAAACGCAAAGCTAACAGTACCACATGAAACGAAAGCATATTCAGGAAATTCAACTACACACAAGAGTAATAAATAATACGCTAGATTCCCTCTAATACCTAATGCAGAATAATATCAGGCAGGACGTTGGTTAATAGTGTACGTCAGTGTTTCTCAAACTGTGGGGCGCGACCCCTTGGGGAGCGTGATTACTCTATGGGGGAGGCACGAGCATATTGAAGAGTTGAAAACAAAATATTAATTAAAATATTATTAATTTACTGAAAGTAAACAGACAAAATACTTTCTGATACCATAAAATATAAAATACACATTTACACTAATATAATACACGTATAAATATATCAATATTGTACAATGTGTTTTATTATTAATGTAACAATACTTATAGTTAAATACAAGTTCGATAATTAACAGAGACCTCTTGGGCTTGTATAAACACTTGTCTTGATAATTTGTACGGTTTATAATTAATTCCTTAACCAGCCGGTTAAAAATTACGCGATTCGCTCTCCAATGCTACCGTTTTCCACGTGGATGCGCGTATTTTGATGGGTTTTTTGGTGTGAGGGGGAGGAGGAAAGGAATTAATAAGCAAATCTTCTGAAATTCATAAGTTAATTCATCGCAAACACTGTCAAGGTCCTTTAGTTGTATTCCA
Source organism: Trichonephila clavata (assembly GCA_019973975.1). Lineage (NCBI taxonomy): Eukaryota > Metazoa > Arthropoda > Arachnida > Araneae > Nephilidae > Trichonephila > Trichonephila clavata. The sequence continues at coordinate 25,965 of BMAO01008381.1, read as the reverse complement.
AAGCTTTCGGAATAATTTTAAGGGTATCAGTGCGCAGAAAAGATCATACTTCGGAAAGACGTATATATATACGTCCAGAAAATTAATGCTTTGGCTGAGAGAGACGTTCATATACGTCGGTGGCACATAACAGGTTAAAATCGTATTGTAGATTTAGTGTCAAAGTATAGCATTATTGAATTCAATACATTGTTATTGTATGGAGGGGGGGGGGCTCGATGAAAATGATGTTTGAATATTGGGTCGCGAGTATTGGAAGTTTGAGAAGCACTGGTATACGCGGATCTCACTCCGCAGAATAATTTGCCACATACATTCCAATTGACGAGATAGATCGGCATGATCAAATATCTATGGTAAATGTCTGCTGATTAGAGCCCCGATGTGCTCTTTTACCGAAAGGTCTGACAATGGCGTTAGCCAAAGCTGTGTTAGAGAAGCACGAAAGCACAATGTACAAAGCTGATGTTGGCTGCTGGTAATACGTGGCTGAAATGCAAGTCAAGGATTTCGTGAAAGAAACTATAAGTATATGGTACGTTTACTGTCGTGCAAACGTGCCTTAAAGGTTCCGTGGATGATAATGAAAGGGATCTAGCTATCACGTAAAATTGCATCCCATTACTTAATTTCTGGTTGTCGCGCTATCTGGAGGACGAAAACCAGGTAAGTATTTTGCCGCTATCATGTGTGTCTCCAGCTACGTTTTTGCAGGTTATCGGTGATCTTCTCGAAATATAACATTACTGAAAGCATTTATATTTAATTCAATTAGATTTTAGATTGAATGCACCCAGCACTGCAAACGAGCATGACAGTGTGCAGTAATGTAGTAGGCAGTAAACCAGTGCTTCTCAAACTTTCAGTATTTGCGACCCAATTTTCTATCATAGTTTTCATCGCCCCCCATACAATAACATTGTATTGAATGCAATAATAATGTAATTTGATATTAAAGCTACAATACGACTTTAATTATAAACCGTGTAGTAGCAGGTGTTGATGGATGGAGGAAGACAGATGAGCTTAGGTAAGTTATTCCTCTTTCAACGAGAACTTCGTTGGGAGTAGTGTATTTAGCTCTATTTGCCAGAGAAATAATTTACGTCTATATTTTTAATTTCAGATTAGTAGTCTTTGATCCTGTTGTATCTGGCTAGGAAAGTATTTGATGATGGATTTAATGAGTTACCTTAGAACTATAAAACCAGCTAGGGAAATAATATAGTAATGAATTGTGAGGAATAAAGATGCTTAGTAATTTCTTTTTTTGAAATGGATGTAAACTTATCTCATTCATGATATGTTTAATAAGGGTGTAAGAATTAATACCATAACTGCACAAATTATCAAGATAAATATTAAATTTGGAACAAAGATTTTGTGTATAACAATCCCATGGGAGTCAGTGTTAATTATTAAACTTTCTCTCTTCATTTACAATTGATAAATGTGTACAGTACTAATAAATTTATTATATTATATTAGTGTAAATGTGTATTTTTATTTATATGTCAGAATGTATTTTGTTATGCATACTTTCAGTAAATTAATAATTTTTTAAATAATCTTCTATTTTCGATTTTTCGATACATACCCACTTGTAAGATTATCACACTCTCCCAGGGAGGCGCGCCCCACAGTTTGAGAAACGCTGCAGTAAACGCAATGACATACGTGACCTGAACCTAATTCGATGATTCGACTATCAATGGTCATTGTAATCACTAGTGTCCCAGTTTTACATCTGATTATGATAGGAATGCATTAGTAGCCAGGGACACTGATTAGGCGATCACTTTGATTTTGCTTTCTATTGCCGTGTTTGTTCATTAACTCCTTATTCTTAACAGGAATGAGTGTGAGTGATCCATTTTTGCCAATATTATCCAACAGTAGCATTGCTTAGACAAAAATATCGGGGGATTCTGTGAAGTTATCATGCTGCTACCTACCATCCAACTGCACATCCTATCACCAATGGTGACATCTTCTCATACTTTACATGAATCCATCTGTGAGGAATTGTCACACTCTAGATAGATTGTTGGAACCCCCATTCAAATGGTTGTTATATCTTAGCAATGAATGTCTTCTGTTTTATACTTCATTCGTATGTTCCGTTGAAATGGGTGGTAATAATGTAATCCAAATCTTCGTAGAAAAATGTGATAAGGCATTTTATTCGTCAGCAAAAGATTGAGATTTAGTTTTTTTATGTATTATTACATTTGACTGTATTCGTGCTTAAACATTTAAATCAATAGAAATTCATGCGTGCTTTAAAAGCAACTTATGTGTGAAGCATGTAATTAAACATACATATAAACATGAGTAAATGTTTTATGCCATCAACTTTTAAAAAATATCTTAAATGATAAGAAATAAATTATAAAACAGCAATTTAATTTTTTTGTGTGAGTCATATGAGAAGTAGTTTTTCCCCATAAAGTTGACTGAAATTTTACCATATCATTTAGAATGCATCCTTTTTTAATATTTTTTATCAGTTATACGAACCGTCAGTTACTTTATATTTATGCAAGAAAAAGTTTTTGTGAAAATGGAAAAATATAACCTTTTACAGCATCAACATAATCATGTTATTGAAAGCATCGTTGAGATAAAGTTTACTTTTTCGAATAATAATTAAATTTGCATTGTAGTAATCTGATTTATAAGCAAAACAGAGAGTTTTAAGAGTAGCTAAGATAATGGGATTATCTTATTATCATAAAATATATTTTGTTTTATTTCATAAGTCTCTGAAACTCTGCAGGGTTTTTATCCCTAGACGAAGCACTCATATATTCATTCTTTTCTGAATATTGATTATCGATATTCGATATAGCAGAATTTGTATAGCAGATAAAGTCTAAAAATGGTCTTTAAATTAAATAAAAATATTGAGTCATTTCTAATCATTTAAACTGCTGAAATTCTCAAGAGAAATTCTACTTTCTTTAGAAAATCATTCTTAAAAAAGGCTATAGTGTACTTTAAGACTTTTATTTTATTTATTTATTTATTTTTAGCCAATTTAGTTTTATAATGGAAACGATATTGGAATAGTAAAAACGAATATATTAAGGACTTTTTTGATAATACTAAAGTAAGTAGATACTTTAATCAAATTATGAAAAATTGATGAAGTATTATTTAAAGATATTCTCTTATTTTACTTGTGTATGTGAACCAAAATGAGATTTGTATTAATATAATTGTGATAAATCAGAGCAAGATGAAAAGAATCTCGAATATGGATGATGAGAATATTTACTTGCAAATATTAAACACTAATACATTAAAAATAGAAATACAGTAATAACTAACAATACTGAATAAAGTAACGTACAAAATTTAACATCTATGGATCATATGATTATTGAACCTAGTTTATTTATACTTACATCTAATTATTTCTAAAATACTGTTTTGTGGGCATATATTGTAACTAATGAATTATTTATCTCAAATAAGATAATTTAATATATAGTACTATAATTCTGCTCATACAAAATGTGCATATGCTTTCAAATCTAATAAATGTAATCAATTTACAAGATTTCATAACACGTCTGGGAAACTATAAATATTTATCAATGTGCTTATAAAAAACGTTTTTTTTTATATTCAAGTATATTTTTTTCGTGTTATTCTTACTTTTATGTTTGTAGCAGCCTTAAGATCTCATGACAGAAAAAAATGCCTTATTTGTTTTATTTACTTTTCAATGTGAAAAATTAAGTTAAAATTCATGTGAGACTTTTATAAAGGTATTAGATTATTAAATATAAATTGAAAATTTTCCATAATTTTCATTGCCTAAAATCTGATATGTTTTTTTTCTTAAATATAGGAAAACAAATGTCTGTGGTTTTAATTGAATGCATATATAGACCATTCTCAGGAAATTTACATAATTAAAAGAAGACTATGGAAAAACACAAAGCGTTGTAATTAAAAAAACTGCACGAATGACTGCAATAGTAATTGATCATATTTGTTTTTAATAATAATACAGCATGCTTTCCAATATTTTGTTTCCCTAAATTCGACTATTTGCGTGTTTCGTACTACAGAAAAAAAAGCACGAATTGATAAATTTGTGAATAGAAAAAGGTTTTAATTTAAATTTAAAATATATTTTACTTTTTGAATTTGAAACATTTAATAAGCATACATAAAATCTTTTAAAAAAATGGCATTAGACTCAAGTGCAATATCTATGCTTCAAGAATGATTTCCTCTCAACAGAAAATTCTAGAATTTAGGAGACTACAGAAGTGTCTTTACCTATACACATTGCATACCGTCTTTCACACAGAGTTATTTAGATCCAAAACTTATTCTCTATACATGCAAATTCCTTGCATGAGGTTATTTTAATGCTTTTCTAGTGTCTCAATTTCTGTCAGGATGCATATTTAATGCATTATCATGCATTCTTATATAAATTATAAAGAACTAACAATAACAATTGCTTTTCAAAGGATTTAACTGTATGTATTGCATTTAACAATGCAAATGTTATGTTTGGTCTAGTTGGAATGAATTATTCAGCAGTCATGGCAACTTTTACCTTTTGACTTTAGGGACAAACTAATGTATCTTAGAGCAAAGGAGATATTATTCAGAGTCATACTTTGAAGATGCTGAAAAGAGATTTATAAAGGCAGTGAAACATGTGCTATTTGCATTTAATCCTGATATGGGATGTAAATGAGTCAAGGAACCTTTTGTTATGTTCTCATCTATCTGTTCATTAAAACGCTTTGTTACTTTAGAACAAATACTGCAAATAATATTAAAAACAAAGACGTTTAAAAAGAAATGTTGTTTATGTACCGCTGTTAAATAATTTCGATTATTTTGTGGTTAATTTATATTCATAAGTATGACTGAATAACTGTTATTAAACTTTTTGATAAAAAATAAGTTTGTGAAAAGTAATAATTATATTAGCCTTTTATTCAGGTAAATGATACAAGAGAATTATAATTGGTTTGGTTTTATAAAGAAATGTTGTTAATAAACATTTCAGTTTATCAATTCTGGTAAGGTCAAGTAATAAGCAAATCCATGAGCGTTATATGCTATCTAGCATAATTTTATATAAAAATGCAACCATTCAATCACAGGTAAGAATAAAATTGACTCATACTTTTACTAAAATTTTGAGTGAAATTTCGAATTTTTAAAATTTTGAAAAATTAAATTGATTGTATATTATTTATATTTATGTGAAAATCTAAGATATATATCGAGAAAGATATTCTTATGCATTCTTATTAATCACTTATAAAATAAATTTAATTGAAATTACCTTCCTTTTATTCATTTGAATAAAAATAAATTATTACACATTATAAATAGGTAAAAAGTGTTGACTTTCTATTTTTTAATGTGTTATATTATAACAATACGAGTGTAATTAAAAATATAATTCATAATTTTTAAATGTAAAAATTTAAAATACAAAGAGGACACATTAGTTGTACCTGACTTTTGTATTATGTCTTTTTAAGTCTTTGAGTTTCTCTTTCGCTTAAATTGTAACAGCCCTGAGATTCAGTACAACGAATCTTTGAAGGAATCAGTACTCGGCCCCTGGCATGGTTTTTGAGAATGGTCGATGAACTTTACAAGTAGGCTTTCACGGTCTGAAATCACTGATATTTAAATTTAGTATTGAGTTTGATGAAGTTACATAAAGAGAAATCTTATCAATATGGGATATAACTGCGCTTGAAACTATTTCAATATTTCAATTATTATACAATTATAAAAATATAGATATGGGATTTCCTTTGTTTTTTTTATATTAGAGTATAAATTTTAATAAATTTTAAGCTGTATTTTTCAATTCCTACAACTCTAGTTCATATTCTCCCTATATATATTTATTTATTTATATGTATATATATATATCTTGTTCAAATTTTCAATCGTTAATAAAATACTTTGTATTCATCTATTCAAATCAAATACAATTTCTGAACATGTAATATATGGCACTTGATGCTAATATAATTTTATTGTCAAATATGAATTCATTTAATTATTGAATAAAAAGAAACAAAGATAATAGTCCAATGCCATAAATAAAAAGGAATGCCACTAGCTCTGTCCCTGTAGCAGTGGAGAGCGCGTTAGACTTCTAATACCAAGGTTGTGAATTCGAATTCCACATGGGACGGCCTAATATCTGAGAATGTGATTTCATTCTTACTAAACTATTTTATTAGAACAATTATATTTAAATAATGAATAAATAATAAGAAACAAACATATACAAAGTACAAAACCATACAAAGAAAGGGAAATGGAAAATTGTAAGGAAAATCGCCTTCTATTTTGTCACTTAATAGTGTGAATCCTTTATATGTATAAACATATTTAAATTGTATCTTTTTTGATAAAAAAGTAACTAAAATAAAATATTTCCTTTTTTTGACCCTAAGTAGGAATTGATTTTATAAATATTGTCTTTGCATTACTTGTTTTATGCAAATTAAATAATTTTATTGATATTATGAATTGAATCCATTACCTATATATGTGTATTTTTTTTTGCTTCTTGCATTTCATTTTAATTTTAAACACATATAAATGATTCCATTGGATCAGGATTTTTTTAGAGATTTCATTTTCTATGAAACCATTGAGCCTTGATTTTTATTAGATTCCAGTTCGTCAAACTAGAAATATGTAATGAATAATTACTGGCATTTCTCATACACCGGTATGCCATTTTTTTTTAAAGAAAACCATAACAACATAAAAATAATTAAAAATATATGTGGACTAATTTTAGATATATTAAGATGGGATGGAATCTTCCGCGAGTTTTTTAAATTGCATCTTCTGTCTCACTTTGATGATTACTCATATATGCCGGTAAATTCAAAACATTTTTAGCATTACTTTTTTCACCAGCTAATGTTGTAAAGAGCAGTCTAAAGTATCTGAGCTGTTTTTGCTATTAAATTGCGCGAAATGCTTAAGGCGATATGGTACCATCTTCACAATTTTTTTTTTATTTTTAATATTTAATATTTGGTTTCAATTGCATTTTTTTTTATAAAGGTTAATAAAATAATTCCATACAAAATGTTTTAATTTGTTGCAAAAAGTTTGTAAAATTATAATTTTTTTAAATTCCTAAGGCTTTTTTAAATATTCCCCTTTCTTTCAACAATTTTTTTCAAGTACCTTATATTTAATATACTACACAAAACTGTGCATGCGATTTTTTCTGCTGCTGATATTTAATTTTTATTAACTTCTATATTTAAACTTTCAAAAATTCTCAAAAAACATTATTTTTGATTTTGAAATTATTTAGAAAAACCAATTCCATGCACAGTTTTACAAAACATACATTTCAGAACACGGATAAAATTTTCAAACCCATACTTCAATTATCAAAAATGCCTTAGGGTTTTAAATAATGGTATATGTACAAAAATTCAACGTGGAGAAAAACGAGTTTGAAGTTTTCATTCCCAGAATAGCACGAAATAATATTCATACAATAGTTTGAAACTTTTATTAAATGATAATTAGCTTATTTAAAACTCCTTACCAAATGAAATTGCACAAATGTAGAACAATCAAACAGAATAAGGACATAATGAACATATAGAAGAAAACGAATGAAAGATGAATATTTCATAAAACTTTATCTTTAGAATTATAAAAAAAGAAAACTACACACACTTCAGTGCTAATTCCATGCTCGGAGCTAATGCACTACATGTACAAAAGATGTTTATGCGTTTATTTTTTATTTCCATGATTTTAAAAGCCTTCGCATGTTAAATATTGTACACGAATGACAGCAAAATCAAATAATAATTTGTAGGTAAAATATATCAAAATGTAAGAACTGCATATTGGTATTTGTTTAAATAAATATCTTAAAATAGTTTAATAATAAAAGTGTTGAATTTGACATTCATGGGATACATATATCACCAAAAATAAATATATAAATATAGGAGAGTTTTTCTGTTCTTGCGAATTAAATTTTTAATTGTCTGAGCTATCAAAAGGAGATTTAGTATTTGTGCTTTGGGAGAATCTGTTTTGAAGTTTTAATTTCATTCATAATAATATCATAAAAAACATGCACATTTTTTAAAGCTTGACCCAATCCATTTGTATTCCCCAATAAACAATACGCAAACTAGAATTTTTGCATGAATTGCACAATACTTTCTTGGAATGAATTGTTACTGCATATATAATGTCAATCTTATTTACGCGGTAGAAAAATAATTAATTCAATGTTATCAGCTCCTTTCTAACAGATAATCTGAAATGTGTGCGTGGTAGTTGCTATCCCACATCAAATTTCGCGCCATAACTTGATTAAAAACGCAGGTAAAGCTTTGGAGTTCGGCAGGCATGTTTATAAAGATTCGAGGTATCAAATAAGTCAATCAAAAATTTTGATTGTTAGATGATTTTTAGGGTACCATATCGTTTTAATGGAATGAAATATAAATAAAAAATAATAATAAAATAAGCTAATTTTCTAATTTCGGTAAGACGAACTTTGAAATATCAGTAGTAGATCCACTTTTCATACACCAATTTGGAGTAATAAATTTAATTCTGTATAAATCAACTTTTAATAATATTGCCTATTTAACTATTTCTAAAAAATATATATATACAAATTTGAAATTAAAGTTCAAGCAGATCTTAGTGATTATGTCGAAATATGATTGGCTCATAAGCCTCTTAATTCCCCCTTTTGCGTTTTCTGTATATTCTTAATAAATAGTTCTTTATTCGACTTGTAACCTTTATTATTATCACACTTCGCATATACATGTATCTTTGTGTGTGCGTTCGTGGGTATGTATATGTGTGCGTAAGTATAATTGAACAAATCTAAGAAGTTATTAAGAGATAACTTGATATTTCGTAAATTTGTTATTGTACTTTATTTCAAATTATTGATTTCGGTAACAGATAAATTGTTCTATACTTTAATACACTGTACTTGAAAAAAATACTAGATTTTATGAAAAATTAAAGCACAGAAAATATTAAGAGGTATACATCTAAGATGCATGTGACAATAAACCTGTATTTTTTTTATTTAATTTTATTTTTATATAAAAATGTTTCTGAGCCTACAAAAGTAGATTTCAGTGATGAGGAGAAGTAATAATAAGCACGTGGATTATTATTTTTTAATTTATGAGTTTTTTTTCAGAATTTTTTCTTATTTATCTTGTTTAAAGTTAGATATTGTGGATAAATATATGTGCTCATGTAATTGTAAACTTGGAAAATTAATATAAATGAGAAATATGTCACTCCCCATTTTCTCATTTTTGTCCAAATTATGCTTTAATCCTTTAGAAGGATTTGAAGAGTTTCATGTTTACTTTCTTATTTTTGACATTTGAGCTTAAGGATCAATGTCTTGTTCTGCTAAATGCAAATAACTTAAATTGATTTTACCTTTATAAATGGGTTTTCCTTACGAAAGCTTTCACGTTCATGGCTGCCCTGCTCAAAGATGATTAACAAATCATTAAATGATATGTAAGCATAAGGTTTGTTAGATAATCATGTTAAAGGAATTTTCTCATTACCAGAATTATTTCATGTCTGGAAAAATAAGTTTTCCAGACGATCTGAAGTAGTTGGTTAGCATATGCTGATTGAAAAATATGGGATAACTAATGGAAATTGTGTAATGAAATATATAGTTAATATTTATCATACATTTAAATGTATTTAACTTTGTAATACCTAAATAATCATATATTAATTTATTTGTGATTTTAATAGTTTATAATTTAAATAAATGTATAATTTAATTTAGAAAGGAAAATAAGGTATGATTTTTCTTGCTCATTAATTATTTATTTTAAAATTCCAAAAAAAAAAAGGTAAATAAAAACTTGATAAAAATAATGTATTTTGTTTCTGAAGTGTAATAGCTTAAAATTTCAGTACAGAATGTTCTAAAAAGTTCTATATTTATTATACTGATAAAAAAAAGTTAATGACCCTTTAGGGTAGCCGAGCACCCAGTTTGAGATTTCATGCACTAGATTTGTAATACCTATCGGCTCCTGCTCAACTCTGAACCCCCTTGTCTACCTGTAAGCCCGGCTAGGTATGTGGGAGAAACTGAATGATCATCAGACTTGATTTCAATTTAATTAATTTATTGTTACCGAAATATCAATCAGACACAATAATTAAGGTAATCTAATTAAGGTAGGTGATTAAATAGAAGAGCGCGGAGGGTGATATTGTATAGCACGGGGATACTACAATGGACCCTCAACTGAATCTAAGATAGCTTAAATACGTTCAAAAACACGTCGCACAATTATAAGCTAATTTCTAATTAATCAAGCTCACGATACCTGTACCCTTCATGCATCGGATCCTACGATGGAATCGTACAGGTGATTTTTATCGGGATTGATTAATGCCATTGTATTCCCTGGTGTAATCTATTTTCCTAGACAACTCCACGGCCTCTTAATAATTCCACTATCTTTCAATCTCCAACTAAGAAACTAACTCGCAGACTCTATGCTAACTCCTACTTGTGAACCCCAATGTGTCAACTCCGAAACTCGCGAAAACAGAATTTATATAATATACTTCATTTATATAATCACGCTTCCTTGGTCGGCGAAAGTTGGTTGAATGAATTTATTTTTCCCAAGAAGAATCCCTAAGGTGTTAATATAGTTGCGAATAGATCCGTCACAGATTGATTATTTGGATATAAAGGCAGGCGAACAGTTTTCCAGCCTATAAAAAGTGAGGCAGAAAAACAATCTCTACCAGGAAACTTGAGAGAGACTGTTGATTTCCATTGCCCTAATTCTGTATCGTAACTATGGATTTGTACTGCTGTGTGAAACTTGAATTCGTGCTATTGGGGATTTTAAGTCTGAGAATTTTTTCCTGTTAAACATATCTGTAGTAAATATTGAATAATTCCAAAATAAAGTACAATTTACTTTAATTTCTCACATTGACGTAACTAGTACTAAGAGGTCTCTGTATCAACACTCTTCGGGGACTCTTTTTGGAGCTCTTAATATTTTGTGGGTTTTCACTTACACATTTTGAGGCCTCTAGCTTGGTGGCCTCATATCTTTTATAAATCTGATACAGTGGTAGCTACGCCCCTGATTTTCCATGTTTTCCATATGTGTGGAAGTCGCTTACATTTGAAAGGTGATTCATCATGTAAAAACCAGTATAGGAAATTTAAACAGCTATGTTTTATCTCCCTCTATATTGATTATAGTTAAGAATCTTAAGAAAACATTTTGAAAAAAGCAAAACTTTTGTTCGTTACATCAATATCTTCATAACAATATCAAATCGTTAATAAATATATCAATTAAAACGTTATTCGGCTACATATCTGATCTAATTTGAAAGAGCACAAAATCAAGTTCTTCACCTTATTTTAGATGAAGTTATAAAAACTCATATCGATGCTTTATTGCTCTATACAGGAAGCAGTACTATTCGATCATTTATTGAGGAAAGTGTCCTTAACCTTTGAGAAAAAAGATCCAAATATCTTTCCCTATGTAACTGTGACTCCATATCTTGTAAAAAAAAACATCAAAAACCCAACTCGTTTTCTTGTAAAGAGTCATTGAGCTTAAGTGGCTTTTTGAAATTAATTTCAGTCCTGAATGTCTTTTTCAGTCTTTTAATCTAAGTGTGAATAAAGTATTTTATATTATTAGGAACTTTTTCAACCTATTCCTTAAATTAGTACAAATAAGTTAGTCTTGAGATCATTTGCTTCCGGAACTGTTACCCTGAAAAAATGACTAACCTTTACCCTGAAAATGAGTGGCTTCTGGTGTATATTAATGGATCTGGGGTATATTAATTAGAGGACTCTATAAATTTGGGAGCGAATGCCTACTGCAATCTTTTTACTTTATTTTCTCCAGCTGTAAGATTTAGATCATACTTCGATTATAAGATTAAGCCCTTACAAATTACACTCTTCGAACTCCTACGCCACTTAGACCACTTTTCAAGAGTAATCATGTAATCATTAGGAATTGCCAATTTCTCTTCCGGCCTCTTTTTGACCAAAATAAAGCTTTTTATCTTCACTGGATCTCAGCCCCCGTTGCAGATAGATAGAAATCGAAAAGCCCCTTGCCATAGCTGCTCATACTTTGGTTCAACAAAGGTGCAGCTATTATTCAAACTGCTAATGATGAAGTACTTTTTCATTATGCAAAGTCAGTTATTGGATCAATTTTTGGGGATAACTTAAAAAGATTTAATAGATAGGAAGTTCCAGATATACTTGTGAAAAAATATTCAAACTGTTTCCAACTGGCCTAAAATGAAAGTCGTAGTAGAATTCCGCCTAGTCATTGGTTACGACTGCCTTGCTGACATTTACATCTCGTAACAGTACTTATTGGCCATGCTACATGCTCTGTAGTCTGTAAGAATCTATGGACCTTACTTACTTTATGAACTGCCTCATGCCAGTGCTTCTCAAGCTTTCATTATTTGTGACCCAATTTTCAATTATAATTTTCATCGTGCTCCCTTCTCGTACAAAAACAATGTATTCAATGCAATTAAAATGTACTTTGACTTAAAGCTACAATACAACTTTTTTTAAAAAAACCATACAAATTTTCAAGATAAGTATTACATTTTCTATGTAATTTTATATATGACAAACCCATGGGAGACTTTAGTACTTCTTAAACATGTTTTTAATTTTGTATTGATAAATTAATCACTAGAAACATTGTGCAATATTGATAAATTTATAAGTATATTATATCAGTGTGAATATGTATTTAAATTTTATTATGTCAGAATGCATTTTGTTGCGCCTTGCTTCAGTGGATTAATAATTAATTTAAATTTTTTTATTTTCAGTTTTTCAGTATGAACGTACACACACATAGAGATATCACGCCCCGTAGGGGATTGCGCCCTACCGTTTGAGAAACACTGATGTATGCTATGTTCTAAGAGCTTGCGGGAAGTATACTGGGAAGCAACAAATAGAAGGAATTTCTGAATAGAATTTCTAGAATTTTTCTGTTCACTTGTGATATGTTTTTGTATCCACCATTAGAAAAAAAAATCATTTCTAATGGTGGTCAATAATAAAAAACAAATTGTTTTTAATTGAAAAACATACTTTAAATCAAAATTTGTCAAACATTGAAGACAGTTTTAGATAATAATAACTATTTATAAAAAAATAATTATAATCGAGCGTGAATCGTGTTTAACTTAAGAAACTAGTTTGTTTTTATGTATAAGTTATTTCTTTTGACGCGAAAGAGTATCAGATAATAACTGTTATTTTATTATTTATGAGGATTTGTAGATATATATATATAGTTCTTCATTATAATATATTTCAGTGAGAAATATAATATTCTCATTTTGATCATTTCTTTCGATACGTTTTTCTCTACACTCAATATTTAACTGATGGAATTTCTTCTATTGTTTTAGATTTCAAATATATTATATAAAACAATAAATGTAATATTTTTTTTTATTATTTTTTCCTAATTTTTACAGAATGAACTCTTAATATTTCCATTTAATTTTATATTCCTGTAATTACTACATCTAGAGTTTTCATTTTATTCTTTTTGCCTTATACATTATCTCAAATTATAATTGTGAATAAAAAATAATAATGTTAAAATAAATGAGACGTAGTTACATGAATCTATTTACAATTATTTTTAAGTCAATATACAACAGATTATTGCGAAGAGCTTAAATATAATGTGTATCGCATTTATTTTTGGAATTTTTGAAAAACATGTTTTTGAAAGATTTAAATAGCCATTTAGGCATGAACGAGGTAAATCGTTTACAAGAAGAGTATAGGAGGTTTAACTTGATTGACACTTTTAAACAAAATTCAAAATTCTATGCACATAACTTCCAAAACAGTTTACTTAATATATAATTACCTTATTTGTTATATATGCATTTCTTATTCTGAAGTGAGCATGTGGGTGACTACTTTAGCTTGATAAAATATGTTTGACTATTTTATGCCGTTTTCTGTGAACTCCACTTCAATGATGTATTAATATTATCATCATATTGTTCTTATGATTGAAACAAATATTCTGTCTCTTTTTTTATTTTATGAAATTGTAAGAATTTGAGAAAATTGTATAATTTAATTGTTTTTATTTTACTTCAACAACATTAATATGTCGTAATTTAGGATTTTTATTTTATTCCATTAATTCATTAGTATTCTATAATTTTATCATTACCCTGTCTGCATAAAAATATATATACAGAGCTTTTATAGTAGTATAGTTTGATATTAAAAGATGAAGTAAAAAAAATCATAAATGAAAAGTAATTTGTTCTCAACTTGTAAATCCTCATATTTTCAAAGTTTTGAAAACATTATCTTTACCAAAATAGAATTCTTGATTTTTATTTTTAAATAACCGGGTAATTTACCTTTTAAGGTAAATATCCAAACATGCTGAAATGACCAATTTCGATTAAAATATATATTTTTGAATTTTTGTTTTATTCAATAGAGTAATCTTTTGGTTTCATAAAGCATATATTATTTTCTTTCTGCATTACATAGAGGACGAATTACAATAAATGATACAGAATTAGGGGGAAAAATGGAAGGGGTCTTGAAGTAGGCATCTAAATTGTTCAGAATTTATCAAGGGTGAGTCTGATAACTCAAAACATTATGAATGTATTTCTTTGAAATTTTTTTCTTCTTTCAAGGAAATGTACTAAAATAATATTTAGTGTATGAATATTTTTTGTGTTTTGGTCTGTTATTGCAATAACAGCCTCGTAAATATGTCACATTTGTTCTCATATTTATTTAATCCGCTCTAAAATGTTTATATTTCAGTAAAACATTTAAAAATTTACATTTTATACTTTTTTAACACACTGTTTACATATAATTGCTTTAGTAATACTTTTACTATAATATAAGTGTATTACTTTTTCTCAAATTACTTTGAAGTTTTTTCAAAAATATTGCTAAAATTTCACTTGCAATTGTGATTTTTGTATATTTTAGATAATTTATTTTAAATATTGTTGTGTGGCTAAAACTTAATATTTATTAGTATCGATCCCTATAAAGTATTATAATGTTTTAATTTTCCATCTTAAAAAAATTATCTGAACTTTTTTGGATACTTTATCTGCTTGTCATTTTATATTATAGATATTCATATTTTCTTAGAAAGGCTTTTCTTGTATCCTTTAATTACTGCCAGTGTTCCAAATGAATATAAAATACTACTTAATTCAATGTGGATGGTCCAGATGGGAACACAGATAATTGGGACGATTTCTGAAAGTAACCCATATATTTCAGCAAAACGAATAATGGACCAGGATTGCTGATGATATGGGATTCAATATCCAGTGTAGGAATATCAAGACTTGATTTTCTATCATCACAGACGACTTGTGATGACTATATTAGATATTTGAGAATGATTAGCTCTCATTCAATCGTAGGCGTAAGCGAAAGACACTATTTTTTCCCAAAACTATTTGACTTCTAATCGTTTTTCAAGAAAAAGCAAGGACTGATGGATGTCTCGGAATGATCATCTGTTTGAACTAAATCTGTAAGTGAATATTTCACTGAACCAAGATCTGGCGTATTTTATTTAATAGAAAGTAATATAATATAATCATCGACTTAAGAAATATAGTATTTAGATCTGTATGTAATTTCTCAGAATTTAATGGATAGTCAACGTTCTTTATGATTAATCACCTTTTTGAACTAATTGAGAAGAGAGGTTGAATAATAAATGTATATAATAAATGTATGTAAACGCTTAGTTAATAAATTTATGTATTTGTTGTATTAATTCCAATTAAAGCAAATTAAATGCTTTCTTTTCTAAAATGTCTTACATATTTTGGAGAGATACAGTTTATTTTTTACAACACAATAGTTTTTGAATCAATAATAAAAATATTTCAATAGAGAAATTATTATAGTTTTAAGAATTGTAGTTTTGCATGCTAATTTGGAGCAATTATTACTTTTATACAATGGGTGATCAAATGAAAAGGTACGAAACGACATAAGAATGAAACAGTTAATATTTGCATATTCCGCCAAGGAGAATGTAGCGAGACATCTCGGATGCACAGATTCTTGACTTTTGTATATGGACTTACACAAGCAACGAAGACAGACAGATCTTTTAGAAAAAGAAATACTGAAGCATAATAGTTCTACATACTTTGATTGCATTTACTTTTATTTTGTGAAATAAAACAAGGTTGAAATCCCAAATTGACTTTAAGAGAATAATTTAACAACATAACAGAAAACTATGCTGTAATAATTTCAAGATGCATTGTAAAAAATCCAACTAAATTACTTTGTACAGAAAAAATACCCTTAACTGTTTTGTTCTAAAAATATAACGATTGGCATGTGTTGTATAATTCTGCTGACACTAAATCAATTTATAAAACCGATTAATCTTTTCAATTATACCAGCTCTTTGCTCATTTTTATGCATAGAAATGTTTGCTTAAAATGGTGTAGCGAACACAAAAATTAAAGAAAGGATTACTAATAAAATGTTCTATTTAATAAAAAATGAATCTAGACTCACCAATGTCATCAATTTACCAAGTACCTACCACTTATAGTGATCCACAATTTTATTTATTGCATACACCTAAACCGATGGTGTCCAACCTGCGTCCCACGGGCCTTTTCTGAGCTGTCCGGTGAGACCCATTACACTTAGAAATTCAATTACTTGAGAAAAATTTACTAAATTTTAGCAGGGGAAATTCTATTAATGAAGCAATTAAATATATCAATTTGGCTATCAATTTGTTTTTTTAATAGTAGAATATAAGAAAGAGGCTTGGTTATAGATGAAAGGAAATAAATATTATCCCATAGCTCAGTAAGAAATCAACAAAAATAAATATTGCTATGTATATGTTTGATGGAAAAGTTAATATGGTATTAAAATAAAAGCTAAAAATGAGTTTTAATATTTTGATCAATTTTGCTCTGTCCCATGTTGCGATGGTCTTGTAGTGCTTTTATTCCATTATCCGGATGTTGCTGCCCGCTTGAAATTCTTGCCATGTGTATGCGACCCGGTGGAACAAAATGTTGAGTACCCCTGACCTAAAAGGAAAACACTTTAAGCTGTACCCCTCTTAATGTTATATATGTGTGCGTATATGTGATTGAAAGTTTGTAGTCAAAACTAATTTCTGGGTTTTTATTTCAAACAATATACATGCATTTAAAGTATATTACAAATTTATATATTAAATTGAATTTAATATGAGTAATGGGCTGTAGTTTCTCTTTTGTAACATTAAAAGTTGTTTTCTCTTCAAAGGCATAGCATCTGATTTTCTCATGCACACGCACCTTACAGCCTACGCATTTGTGATCAAGCCCAGATCATTTTCTTTTAGAATTGTTTTTGTATGTAAATTAACATAGACAATTACATCTTATTGAGCAGAATATTATCATATGATTTTTACTAATTTCAAAATAATCTAAATTTGAGGATCACGGCTCATTCTATGCAAATATTTAGTAATCATTTTATGATTAACATACAATAATACGTTTCATATATAATCCAACAAGAATACTTTATACTTTTTTTTAAGTAAAATTTTTAGTAAACTGGAATTTTCATTTTTTTAAATCTAACTTTCTTTCTAAATACTGTCATTCAATATATATTCTCTTATATTATTTGGTGTAATCGCTTATGTGATTTCACACTGTACTGGAAACATTCTTATTTTATTTATTAATTTATTTCGGATCAGACAGACGGTATGAATTGAAAACAATCTTGTAACTTTTCTTGTTGTGTTCAATATTTTTTTTCATTAACAATACGATGTATTGGACGCTTATTATCTTAATCAATATAACCAACATGCTAATACTATAAAACTATATGGCTCAAACCATTTGCCTCTACACAAATGATGTAAAGTATTGGCTAGGACATTACCACAATGTTTAGAAATATACGAGTTTAACACAAAATCATCTTCTTCCAACACCTGCTATTTCTTTCTTCCCTCTGCACTGTCCTTTTTTGGAAATGCTCCAAAAGTGTATTGCAGCAGGGAAAATAAAAATCCTATTTTTAGCGTGAACACTAAATCATTTATTAATACAAAAACCACGAGCCTGAAATGAGATCACTGTTTTTGGGGGGGGGGGTCAAATTATGAAGTAAACAAGTTACTCATTTTTTATGATATGTTATTCAGAAAACATTTTGCATATAACTTTTTAAAAGAAAGTAATGATTCATTTCAGTATAAAGTACTATATATTAATTTACAAAATATACATATGAGAAAAAGTGTAATTTTTCCAAGTACAAATTTAGAACAAAACTTGCATACATACATACATACATACAGCATTTACATACGAGGAGCGATTTTAAAGCAAGATTTGTCATTTTTCTCACTTGGAGTCTTTATAGCCAAAAGACATAACTTCACGGCATCGAAAACTGTACATTTTGCACTACTTTTAGACATAGTTACAAAGACATTTATGCATTTGTGTCTTTGAATGCAATAATTTGAAGAAAACACTTTGGTAAAATTCGGTGCCCTGCAATGCAAAATTGCCACAGACTGTACTATCTCACCACGTATTTTATAAGGATATTTTCCTCACTGATGAGTTTGGATGCTTCTATGTCTTTAAAGTGGTCATGAGCTTAGGGTCATGGGCTCACACCCATGATTTCATGACCTATGAGGATTCTGAAAAATAACACATTTCTTTCTGCACTCTTTATCTCTCTCACGTTTTTTAAACCCAAAACATCATGGATCATATGTTGGACCTGAGCACGAGAAATGTTAACTATAGACAACACTTTGACACCGCCATGCGCCTGTCCACTAACATTAAGTCCTGCAATTTAGCACTTTTTTTTGTTGACGTGGAGGGTCACCCGCTTCAATCTTCATCCTCTTCATTCTGCCTTCTTTCACTGAATATATAACAACGTCCACCAACCTTTGAACGGATGTTGTCAATCACACGTTGTCAGTACTCGTCTGGCTATCATCTCGACTTGTTCTTAAATCGCGTCGTTCAAGTCAGCTCACTGCTACTCTATTTTCTTCGGCACTTTTTGCATGCGTCATTCCGTCTTCGCGTACGCTACTTCCCTCGTTTAATCAGCAAATAATGTAGTTGATTTTACTGGTGTAACATTTTACCTCTGAAAAAAATCATGATAATTACATCATTCGTAATACAAAGAAGTTTAGCTATGTATTAAAATAAGACTATTAGGTAAAAAAATAACTTTGTAACTAAACAAAACAGAAATTTAGGAGGATTAACAATAACAAGCGGGGAAATTCGCAAAATGGAGATTGTAAAATTGAATAAGTTAAGTTTTTAAGATGCCTGTGAAACCAGATACATCAACCAATAAATGAAGTAAACACTTACGTGATACACGATCAAGCATTCACAAGCTCTCTTGAATTTACTTATTTACCTCTAAGTCACTTTCACCCTAAGTAACGTTTTGTATACCCCTTTTTGATGAATCTTGACAAACGGAAATCAAAAATTTGCACCATCTTCCAGTTTCCAAGAAAGAGACCATTAAGGTAGCAAACAATTGTGTTGACAAGAATTATGTTGGGCAGGAATACAGACCTCCCTGTCTATGGCAAGAGCTCAGGGACTGCTAAGAAGCATATGTATAAAATCTAGGAACCCTGTGTTCTCCTTTTCAAAAATTCAATATTCTTCGTTTGGAATTCCACATCCTCCTGTTTTTTTTTATAATTCCTATCTTCAAATGATTATTGTCCTCCACTTATGTCTGCTTTGATTGACGGATTTTCTTGACTTGAGGATATTCACTAAATGAAGAAGCCAATCGATGTGCAGACCTTAATTCTCGAGAGTATATTTTAAATTCTTTGTAGAACTATTTTTCCTTCCCAGAACCTTCACGGCTTGAAAACATTGCTGGTGGAAGAAAGCCAACTGTATTACGGGCATGAAAAATTGCCTGAATTGATAGTGTATAAAAGCAATATACTGTAACAAATAATCACATTCCACATTTATCTATTTTTATTTCTCAGATCAAGGCCTACTCTGAAGCATAGGTGTAAATCTTGAAATCTTATGTACTCTTTTACAGAGATCCTGTTAGTTCTTAATTCATTTTTCGATAAAATTGTCATCTTTTTTAGGTCTCATCTGGTTGACAGATTTCATTAAATTTATAAGATTCATTAGCTGAATTTATCAGTGGATATCCTGATTTTGTCCACACATAAATTATTTTGTATGCTTTAAGAAGCATTTTCAACTCTCTTTTCCGTTCTGGAACCCTCCAGAACGTAAAAAATAATTATTACAGAGCAGAAGCAGAAAAAAGATAGACCAACCATAACATGAACTCATAAATTTCTCCCTTTACGTCATTAATTCACATTATGAAAGCTACGTACTACAACAGATAACCATCTTACATATTAACCTATTCTTATTTCTATCCTGCAACATCTATTCAATTGCTTGGAGTTGATTACCTGTATGAATTGCGCTTGTATGTGGAATTAATTGATCCATATTATATTTTTGTATTCTATCAAAACTTACATTTTAAACCTTTTTCCTTAAAATCAAACCTTTTTTTCTTAGGTATATCAACTGACAGCACAAATTGTATTAATGAAACAACACGACTGTACATATAATAATCATAAATGTATCAATAATGCAATGGAAACTTTCGTGCGAGTAAGAAAAAGTATATTTCTGAAAAAAATAAGAAGAATATTATTTCAAAATATTACATGCGCTAATTACAGGTCACTAAGTTCAAATGTCTGCTTGAGGTAGTATAAATAAGAAAATAAGAGACAAATTTCGAAAATTCAGACATAGTAAATGGCAAAACAGGCAACTGAATTATTAGGAATAAAATTTCTTAACTCGTGTAAAAAATTTAGTTTCTTTACTTAACCATATGCTTTCAGTATAATTCAGTACTTCACTCCTTTAAATATGTGAGTTTGTCAATTTCTTTCGTAGTTTCTTTGCTTCCACACGTTCGAATATCTATTTTATTTCTCATACAAGCGTTCGAAAAGTCTTCGTCAGCAGATGCCATGCAATTCCATTTCAGCCGAAATCCTTTTTATGTCTCTATATTTGTACAGAAGAAAATATTCTGAAATTTTTGTTAAAAGAAAGGTGAGTAAAATCGCATTTTTTTCTTTTGATATGAAGTAATTGCATTACAGATATGAAGTATTTCGAAGAAAACAGCATATATCATTCCATTTTATCTTTTTTTTATTAAATAATCTAGTTTTTTTTGTTTTTTTTTTACTAACGGATATTTGCAAAAATTATTGTTGTTTAAAAGGAATTTTTAAGTATTATTCTTAAGGGCTCAGGGGGTGTTTATTTTTCTGAGGGCTGAACATATAACAATATTTAAATACATATAACTCACAGAAATTAAAATTAAATAATTCGAATATTTACACATTATTTATAAAAGAATGGGGCTTCAGAAAAGTGTAAAATATTTAAAATATAATCATAATTTAAAAAATTATAAGCATATGAAAATAAGAAGTATTTTTATAAGAAATATTAATTTTTACGTTGCGCATGCTATTTTCAAAAGTATAGCTTTAATTACTTGCAATAAGTTGATTTATAAAGTTAAATGTATCCTTATTACACCGTAGTAATTTTAAATAAATAGAATAATAAATTAGGATTTTTTAAATATAACAAAATTATATTTTCAAAACTTTTTTTAAAAATTTCAATATTTTTCAAATATTTTTTGAAATACAAAAGATACATTATTCTTAAATTACTAGGATTTGAAGAGTATGATACATTTTATATAATTCTATAAAGTGTTATAAATCAAAGGCTGCTGTTTTAGAAAATAGCGTGCGCAACGCAAAAATTACTTAATGTTTATTACAAAATTATTTCTTATTTGTATATGCTTATAATTTTTTAAAATTATGATTATATTTATAAATTTTTGTACTTTTTTGAAACCCTAATCCTTTGTAAATAATGTGTAAGAGATTCGAGGTTGTTTAATTTAAATTTAAAAGAAGTATACCTGTTTGAAAATTGTATATATTATATTTTGTTATCTCGAGACAAAATTATCACCCCTGTAGACCCCTTAAAAGAATAAAGTATTATGAGCAATTTTCCTTAAACTAATTTAAATGAACTAAGTTGTATACAACAATAATATGCTATCTAAATTTTTCCCAAATATAAAGTTGTATTACTTCAACTATAAAAAATGTCTCGACATGAAGTTTGATGGTATGATTTTTATGAGTGCTAATAATAATTTTACGAAAATCATCCCTTTTTCTTATACATTAAGTAAAATTTGCATGTATAACAATTAAATATAATGATAAATTTCTACATTTTAAAGTGTTTTCGTAGGGAAATGGCATTAATACACGATTATACATGAACTGCTGCAATTAATTTATAAGTAAATCTTCAAAGAATTGCAAATTTTCAAAACTGCGATAAATTGGATTATCATAGCAGTCCCTTTATGGAACCGTAAGAGCTGTGGCACATAACTCAAGTCTACAAAGTTGAATGATTGTAACCAAATCTTTTTATAATAAATCCAGACTTTCTAGTGAAAATTTAGATTTCTTTTTGTATATAAAAGGATTTAATTACTTGTCTTATTATTTTATTACATAAACTTGAATTTTCTAAGCAATTTTACAAAAAAAAATTGTCTTCTATTAATTTGGTTTTTAAAATTTTATGAAATAAAATGATATTGATCAAAGTACATTAGATATTGTATCAAAGGATTAACTTCTCACATTGATGAAATATCAAAAGGAACATTTTATTTGAATGGCTTAGCTTCTAAGAATTTAACAATTTCTTAGGCTATGCTATTGCTTAGGCTACACTTTAGGCTAATTTTTGAAAAAGAAAAAAAAACTGATCTCCCCCCCCCTTTAACGATTTCATGAAATTAAGCATCCTTTATTTAATTAAATAATTGCTCTCCAAATAATCAAGCCTAAGTCTTAGAATTTTCTTAAAATGTGTGTGATTATGATCTTTTCGTAAGACTAAAACAATACCAGAAAGAATAGTTATTAATAAAGCCTATCTAAACAGTAAAATTAACGCAGGGAAGTAATCCAGGGTCTCTATATATACTTTAGATGACCTTATACTTGAAAATATGTTTACTGTAGAAAATTTGAAGCAATGTTCGGAAACAAAAGATGAATTACATTTTTTTTAAAAGCGCTTAAGTGTATTTGAAATTAAGTTTTAAGTAGCAAGTGCGTTTGTGGAGAATTAAAACATATTAATAGTTATTAATATTTATAATGTTCACTATTGAAGATTACTTTAAATCTCCTTTTAAGCTCAAAAAGAGTTTAAAATTTTTAAATCAATTACCTGAATAAAAAATTATATATTATCATTTTTGAAGCGATTGTGTGTAAAAGAGGACAATTCATTATGTTTAATATTTGCGACAATTTAAAATTTAAATATTTGTTTATTGCACAGTTAATTTAATATCAACAAGCTGATAAAAATAATAATAATAAAAGGGGAAACATTTAAATAGATTAAATAATAAAAAGGGGAAACATTTAAATTAGTATTTTCCTGTATTCTTTTAAATTTAAGATCCAAATATATGCAATTGAATAAGTTTGAATAGTTGTAATATTTATTACAATATATTGTAATGCTAATCTAATCTCCTTCAAATTGATTTATTTAAGATATTTTTAATAACACTTAGCAAACGAGTGATTAGTAATACTTACTGGAAATATTACTAATTGCTCCCTTTTCTTAAAGGAAGGCAATTTGTGACGGTGACAGTTTCTTATTAAGTTTCAAAAATCATTTAATTTATACTAATATATAGAAAAAACACAAACGTTATTGTAAACATTTTAAAGTATTTAATTCAGAAAAAATATTATAACCTTCAATCAAAAACTTAACCTTTTACACGCCAATGTTCCATATGAATTACAACATTCAAATTTGAAATTTTCTGAAAAACTCAATTTCATTCATATTGTTTCATAAAAATTATTTTGAAGACAAAAAGTATAAATTAATTTTTTGAAATTGAAGTATTGTTGCTAAAGTAAATAGTTTCTCTGAGAAAAAATTCTAAAAGATGCCTTTTTTTCTACTTTTGATCGGGCAAAATTCAAAAAATTCATATAAAATTCAAAATTTAAAAGATATTTTTATTATTTGGTAAAAGTAACTAAAAATGATCATTTTAACTATAGACTGCAAGATATCATAAAAAATATCGTTATTTTTTTTTACTATCGATTTTGAAATTTCAATGTTCCAAAATGGAACATTGGCGTGTAAAGTATACTTTATTTCACACAAGGCAGTTACTTATGTTTTACAGTTCACATAAAAGAAGGAAAAGGTTTCTGAACGCTGAAAACACTTTATAGTGTGTGTCGGAAGAAAATATTTATGACTTGACTTCGTTTCGGCTCCCTCTCTCAACTCTCCCCCCCCCTTTCAACCGTTTCTGGACAATCTCAAGTGAATTTCTCAGCTGCAGCAAAAGTAACTACCACGTGCGTTTGATAGTTAGATGTAGCGTATGTCTTATTTGGAGAAGAACGTCACATATATATAGGTTTTATATTATTTTGTGTTACGTCAGTTAGTGAATATCCATTAGCTGATAAGATGACGCATTCATAGCCATTCCGGACTGTAGAAGGCTTTGGAATATTTTTATACACAATCAAATGAGAAGAACTATTAATATTTGTCAATTTCCCCTAGAAGAAAGTGGGTGATTTACTGACGAGGAAAATATCGATGAAGATACTTTTCAGTCTGTTCTACCAGTATATGTTTGTTGCAAAATCGAAATTTCTGCAAGCATAGATGATGATAAAATACCTCCTGTATGTCAGAAAAGCACAACGAAAATGCCTCAAGTGCGAAAAAAGATTGCTTGAGAAATGTTTTCCTAGCTATACATGGACAATAAAAAATAGTTTAGGACATAAAAAACACATATAAGAAAAACAATAATATATTTTTCTTTATTTCTCATTTTAAAAATTTGGTAAATCTGTATTTTTAGTTTTTTTTTTTTTTTTGCTTTATTATATTATAGCTTTAGAATTTTGATATAAAGGTTAATTTGTTTATTTCTTTCCTTACTGATGTTTTCCTTTATTGTTTCTAATAAGTGATTGAAATTTTCTGAAATGTATAAATTCTTTGTATAAATTATATTTTCAACTTAATCTGCTTTATTTTGGAATTATATTTAAAAGTTTACTTCAGATGTGTGCAAACAGGGGACACCCATCGGGGAACCTGCCCCCCCCCCTCGGGGTACATTTAAAAACTCTGCAGGGAAAAAATGATAGATTTCTCTCGTTCACACGCAAACTTTTAGTTCTTTTCCCCCATTTTAATTTTAGATTTTTTAAGCCCATTTCAATTGTTTGACGGGTATTATGCCCCTCCCCCTACAACGGGGGGGTAGAATGATGAAACCCCGTTGGGAAATGTTTAATGACACCTCTGTTAAGATACTACTTCTTAAAAATGTATATAATAACTGATTTTTGAATTTAAATGTCATTGATCGTACTTTTAAAAACATGTGAAAAAACTTAATGGTACCCGCCAATGTTCCATTTTTGAACATGCTAACATGCTAAAAATTAAAAAAAATTTTTTTCAATTTTTTTTTCTTTTTATAGATCTTATGTTTCAATTTTAATTCGATTTTTATCAAAATTTAGTTTATTTACCTTTCAATCATAGTGCGGCGTTTAAAA
>BMAO01008380.1:0-27229 GCA_019973975.1 Trichonephila clavata | reverse complement strand
TTGAATTGAAACATTTTATTGGGATAAACTTCATCACACAGGTTCTAGTCGATGAAAATGAAGAAACTTTAGGCATTTTAATTGTATATTCATTGATAACCAAATAAAATGACGAAAGGAACAAATAGACACGGACAAACAAACACGCACATACAAAAGTCTTCTTTTCTTCGTTCCGGAGATCTCAACTTTTATGGCTTCCTCAACTGGAAACTTGAGACTCCTATGATTCCGTCAATGAAATTCGGGATCGATCAAAATAATTGGAGGATGCAATATTGCATCATCTAATTTTGAAAAGTGTAAACATGGCAGTTTTTGTCCGAGTTAAAAAGTTCTGGTTAAAAGTATACTTCCCGTTAGGTGGTTGAACTAAAAGATTATTATCACGTGAAGCCTTGAATGGCTAAAAGTATCTTAAATTAAATTAAATATTTCGAGAAAAAATTTAAATGGTGAATTATTATTATATATATATATATATATATATATATATATATATATATATACAAGGGGTGATCAAATGAAAAGGTACGAAACGACATAAAAATGAAACAGTTAAATATTTGCATATTCCGCCAAGGAGAATGTAGCGAGACATCTCGGGATGCCATTGGAGACTCTGATGGGATCGGATCATGCGCGGGTGCCCGCATGCGCAGGAGAGAGCAAAGGCTCTTATAAAAAGTTGCGTCCAAATGATGCGAGCACAGAATTACTCGAGCACAGAAAAAGCATTAACTCCGATGTACTGTGAGACACTCCGACGCCTACGCAGGTCCATCAAGAACAAAAGACCGGGCTGCTCACGGAGGGTGTGGTTCTGCTCCATGATAACGCGCGTCCACACGTCTCCAGAGTCACACAAATGGAACTGGACAAGTTCCAATGGAGACGGTGGACCATCCGTCCTACAGTCCAGACATGTCACCCTGCGATTTCCATGTGTTTGGTCCACTGAAGAAACCTGAAAGGAAAGCGCTTCAACTCGGACGACGTACTCAAGGACACTGTGAAGGACTGGTCTCGTCACAGCCACAGGAATTCTGGGAACAAGGAATCCTGCGGCTTGTTCATCAGTGGGATCGTTGTGCTCAGGCCTATGGTGTATATTTTGAATAAAGTCTATATTTGTACCCACCGTGTCGTTTCGTACCTTTTCATTGATATATATATATATATATATTCTTCCCAGCTACAATTACAAAATATTAATGATGTTTTTATAGATCCATAAAAGTACACATTTCACATCATTGGATTCAAACTCAGTGTTCGACGAATGTAAATGAAATTTAAATGTTTTTATTAATACAATTGCTGGGGAAAAATTGAATTGTATACATGATAAATTTTTGTTTTATTTTCGATAGTTTTTATGCATTTCAATTCAATTTTCCTAAATTTCGTTATCTTGTTAAATTTTGATATTAAGATATATTGTTGAAAAAAAATTAAAAATTTCCTAAAATCTAAAAACTTTTTAAAAATTTTAATTCATGACTCTTTTTTTTAATGTCTTCATGAACAGTAATTTAAATATTTACACAAGAGCTCTAATGAGATATTTATTCATCATAGAAATAACACTATATTACAATATATACGAATTCTATTTCAATTTTATAAACATATAAAGAAAACAATATGAAAAGAATTTTATTGTAATAGTGTTTTATAAGTGAATGCGATATTATTTGAAAAATATTAACAACTTAATGAAGTAGTTGAAATTCAATATTGACAAGCCTAACATTTAAACATTTAAACAAACGGAAACAAAACACACTGAAGACCTTACCTTGATACTCAACATCCCCAGATAGACAACCTATTTGGAAATGCTCCAGATTGAGTCGTATTGACTCACAGCTGAAAGATCACTGGGTTTATAATTGATGAAATAAGTTAGAGTCAAAAAATATTTTCAAAGTAAGAGATTAATATTTTTTAAATTTTTTTTATTTGGCCTCTAGAAGAGTTTCTGCAATACATAAAAGTAATATATTTTTACTCTTACAACTTCTCATTTTCAATCGCCTTAGCCTCGCATTTTCCTTATAGTGTAATATCTCTAATACATATTGCAGATACTTATATATTAACCCTTAGCTGCTGATCAAAAGTTACGCGATTCGCTCCCTGCCACCGTTTTCCATTTAGGACGAGTATGCGGTGTATTGAGAGGAAACAAAAAGAACAAATAAGGATATTTTTCTCTGAATTTTTTTATTTTATTTACTGAAGTTTCATGAGATTCTACAGAGTGGCGTGGACTGCTTACATGGTAAAATAAGAGAAATTTCTGCTATGACTTGATGGTGGCCGAACCAGGATCGTCAATAACGAATCGTCTCCAGTATTCACTGATGTCTGAAAAGACCAAAAGAAGGTCAGGGAACGTGTACCTCCATTATAGTGTACGTATGTGT
Organism: Trichonephila clavata; assembly: GCA_019973975.1. Lineage (NCBI taxonomy): Eukaryota > Metazoa > Arthropoda > Arachnida > Araneae > Nephilidae > Trichonephila > Trichonephila clavata. The sequence continues at coordinate 24,797 of BMAO01008380.1, read as the reverse complement.
AAGGATCACTGTGGTTATAAATTAGCTCTAAAGTACTAGATTCGAAAATCCTCAACGCTTTTTCCCGCATTATTAGAGTCATTATACCCCCATATATTTTCTCTGAAATAAGTACAAACACTGTCATGGTCATTTTATTGCATTCTAAGGCCTTAAGATTAGTTGTAATGATAGCGGCGCAAAGAAAATAATCGCATTGCGGAAAGACGTATATATACGTTCGTGGCACTTAAAGCAACAGTGGATAATGGATATATGCGCTAACGGCAGTTAAGGAGTTAAATGACAACATGCACATCCTTAGAATGTAATTTTTTCAAAGAAAGAATTAAAGTAAAATATTGAATTAAAATTATGAGGTAGACAATATTTAAAGTAGAGATTGTGCGTAATATGGATGACTACACAAATCCATTTTGTTTTTAAATCTTATGATTTTTAATGGGTTTATAATTTATATGACTTCATAGTCACATGATAACTGAAATAACGTGTTTCTAGCCAATCAATTCATAAATTTATTTGATGCCATAATCACATGATACATGCAATAGGTAAGCCAATACAACAATGGTAGGATACATGCAATAGGTATCTCCAACCGATCAGTTCATACGTTTCGCTCTTGCTAACTTTTTCTTTTTTACGGAAACTTTCTTTTAAAAAAACACATACAGTAGAACGTCGTTTATCCGAACGTTTATTATCCGGAGCTTCAACTATCCGAACCGAAGTTTGGATCCGTTTTCGAACAGTGCAATGCTCAACAGTTGCTTCGTGTGAGGCCAAAAGTGACGGGAAACCTCAAAGTCATGAATATTTGGGGAATTTCAGTTGTGTGATTTGGCAAACAGCTGCGCCATCTGTTTCCAAGTGAGGGGGTGTATACGTGCTCTTTTGTGGAGTTTTGTTGATGTAGAAACAGTGATGGCATGCGGTGCAGAAGACTGTGGATTTCAAATGCTAAGAGATGACGAGATTGTGACTTCCGTGCAAGAAGAATCCGATCCTGTCGACGACGAAACGGATGAAGACGAGGACAACAATAGCGAAAGTAGCAAATTCTGACACGTTTTTTGCGTTATAGACAGCTATAGAGTGGTACGAACAACATCAGAGTACTGTCCTACTCAACTACTGATGCTGAAGAGAATCAGAGACCTTGCAGTGAAAAAACGACGGTGTAGTACACGAAAATTAAGTGATTATTTTCCACAATCAAGGTAAAATTGCGACATTTTGCACCTATTTTGGTTTCTCTCCAAGCACGTTTCCCGCATGGAGTGATTTTCAATATTTGTATGGTGTCCAGTATCATATACTGCATGGATAGCATTCGGTTTTCGGTTATCCGAACAATCGCGTATCCGAAAGGTGTCCGATCCCAATTGATTCGGATAAACGACGTTTTTCTGTACTCGTCAACAATAATAACTCACATAGTGTAACGTTAGGGAAAATAATTGTACCGTGAGAGTTAAGAAATTAAATAACTGATTTATTTGCATCAAAGCTCTTAATTACAGTATTTACAATTAAATAGTAGTTATTCATACTATGGATTTTTTCAATACCACAATATAGGATATTTTTGAGGGAGGAGGTAAACTCAAACGCGATCTTCTTGGTGCTTTCAAACGGACTGTCCTTCCATCCTCTTAGGATGAGGCGGTTCGCTTCTGACACATTGAGTTTCACTTAGAATTTTGGACTCGCAAGTGCTGAGTGGGGTTTTTCCCACGGCTATTGAATGTTGGGTCGATGTTAGATGAAAGGCCCTCAATATTTAGGGGTGCACATGTAGATGTGAGCTGTGTCATGCTATCTATATAAGAAAGCTGATTTCTTAGCTATTGGGGTGGAAAACGTTACAACCAATAAACAAAATAAGTCTTAATATTTGAACATCCTTATCCAGTTATCACGTTTGAAATTTTATCTAATTCTTACAACTGGAAACAAGTACTAGTGTAATGTCAGTTTTGAAACCAATGCAGAACATGTTTCTGCATTTATGATAGGATCTTAATGAACTTAGAACATTGGCACAAACAAAAAAGGGGTATTTCGTAAAATTTCAAATTCTCTCCTCTCTGAATAAAATAGTTACTTTTTTAAAAATATAATGTTTCAGTAAAATTTCGTATGATTGATGGCAAAAAATAACTGCTAAAATATCAAGTACTGCATTTTATGAAGTCTTTTTTTTTTAAATAGAAGGAAAATGTAATCAAATAATTTTTTTTATTTAAATATGAATAAATATCTCTTAGAAATAAATACTTAGAAAACCCTAGTGGAGATTATTTTCCAATTATATTTGTCTTAAAAGCTTTCCAAAAATATCTAACAAGAAAAAGAAACATAGAATTTTACTTTTTAATTTCTTTTGACAAATTAATTAAGTATAAAAATTTTATTGTTGGATATATGTATTTTTTATTCGTTTTATTTCTTGCAATATGTAGGTCTCATTTTCACTTTTTTCTTTTTTACATATATATAATGTATATACTATACATTTCTATATTTTTTCATACATATATAAGCACGTATTAATAATTTAAATAAAAAGTATCATAAAATTGTATACAATGATTTAATTTCTACAACATATTGAAATATGTAATCTTTATAAAATGATATTTTGTAATTAAAATAGTGTGCGGAAAAATTCTTATAATAGATATAATTTTCAACTCCATGGAGCATAATTTTTAAACATCAAATTAAAGCTCAAATATAATTTGAAATTGCTCTAAAGTACTTGTTTACAAGTCAACTTATGACGTTAAAAAGCTAATTAATTTCATTCTAGAACATTCAAATTACGACACTATTCTTGAAAATCATCACCCGTTTAAATTTTGTTATTCAGCATTTTCCATTCCTCAACAACTTGACAAAACCAAGTGATGCATCAAAAATTCTTTATTTTTCTACTTTTTAACTGTCTTTGCCAAATAATCACCATGGAAACTGCACGTTTTATAGTTGCCTTTTAGACGTAGGAAAATCTTAACATAGGAATAATGCCACGCTTACTGTGTCATGAAAATAATTTCTATTTTTCAAATGTATTTATTTTGTTTGGAATAAATTCAGCCACCCACGAAATTGCTTATTTGGAGGATAATTAATATTTGTTAACTGATATAGGTATGAAAATAATTGAAAATTTTAATCGAATATTAAATATTTGTTTCTCTCAGAATAAGGCAATGCAACAAAAGAAGTTACTTTATTTTAAATGTAAATGTAAAGTGTAGATTTAAATGTAAATGTACTGCATAGCTCGGCGTTGCTCCGGCTATCTTATATAATACGTCATTCCCTAGCGGAAAGAGTAACGTGATGGTCACTGAACTATATTCACACGTGGCAGAATGCATTCATTTTTTTTAAGGGTGGAATTTTTAAAACTAGACCTTCAAAATTTCAACAATGATAACAAACTTCATCAGCTTTTAGCTAAAAAATACGTAAGAAAGAAATCCTGTAAATAAATCTCCTCTCAAAGAAGATTATGAGAAAAAAATACAAAATAAACTGTAAAATCCGCAATTTTAAAGGAAATAGCTTCATATTTAGTTCTAATACTCGGATTTGGGTAGCCAGATATATGAACAACAAAGAAGGCTCCATGCTATTATTTGGAGAAATCGCCAAGTTTTTAAATGTTTAAATCAAATTTTTCAAGTAGTTTTCGATAACTTGTAAAGAAATATCAGTTTAGGGCAAGAATCAAATATGATATACGACTCATTTTATGGCCGTTGAAGACTCTTCAGGCTTCTACCTCAATGAATTTTTTAAAAAATTTACTATTTTTACTTGTTTTTCTCTTAATTATTGATTCATATATGACGTTTTCTTTACTTATAAACTCGCATATATATAATTAAGCACGACTACTATATTGAATTGTTTTCCATTATAAAGAATCAATGAAAATATTACAATTAAATTTTAATGTAGTACCAGCCCAATTTTATAGGTAAAAGAGGTATCAGGAAGATATTTCCCTAGGGATTTACAGCAACGTTTACTTATTTATACACACGAGTTCAAGAGCACTCTCGAATGTAGGCAAAAGATACATTCAAGCCTCAAAAAGTGACAAAAATATAATATATTTTTTTCTCATTGGCTGCATTTTGGCACACAAGCCTTTGTAGACACTGCAAATCCTCAAGCATAAGAATTATTTCATTCGTAGCACCATCTAGCACCGGTTACCGCAAACAAATTTCTGATGCTTGGATTTATTCAATTCAAATTCTCGTCGAGTGCTAATTATTGCCGTGAGAAACTTTTGTCATGAGTATCAGAGCCAAATGGATACTCAACGGATCTTTTTCATGCCACATAATCATATGAAATGCATGCCTATGATTTTCGCATTCACAAAATCTATCGACTTCAGCCAAGCTCGCTACTTCCATGCCAGAGTGAGCCCACAAAATATAATACAAGATGTGACAGTTAAATTCCCGAACTGCGCATGGCCTAGCCTTAGGTTTGGTGTGAAGGATTGAGAATAGAATATAGTTGACCTTGATCTTTCCGGTGCTGGTGGCACCTTATTCCATCCCCCAATCTAGTTCAGTTGTTTTATTCTTGTTTGAGAAAGACGTTGTTGTGTCGAAGTGTCGAGATCATGATAAACGCAAAAAATCCAGCTGCGTACAAATTTGAAATTTAAAAAAAATCCATCTTAATGTTTTAAATTATTAAAAGAATGTTTGGAGATAATTACACGGCGCATAGTAGAATTTTGAAGGACATAAATGATTTTCGAAAGATTGGTGCTGAAGATGATGAACGTTCTTGTCGATCTGTAACATCAAAAACATGTGATGCTCATCATTTTTGTTGGATATTAATGGCATCATTATGATTTGAAAGGTACCTCGAGACCAAACGGTAAAACAGCAGTACTACATTGAGGTCCTGAGAAAGTTATGGAAGTATGGATGAAAGGGAAAGATCTGTAGAGCAACAACATGTGAATTTTGCATCAAGACAACGCCTCGGTGCACATTCCGCTCTCTGTAAAACAGTTTTTGACGTACAAACGCATTACTGTGCTCGAGCATCCACTGTACTCACCATATCTTGCACCATGCGACTTCTACCTGTTTCTTAAAGAGAAAAATGTATTGATGGGAACACATTTTCAGTCTGTAAGAGAGGTGAATGGGAAAACGGCAGACTGACTGAAGATGGGGACACCTAATGAGCACTGCTTAAAACAGTGGAAAACTCGTATGCAGCTACAATACCGTTAAAATTAATTGGGGCAGGTAAAAAATTATTTGTCCTAAAACCCTAACTTTTGATCATTACTTTCCTTAAATAAACTGAAAAACCTCTTTATTTGTACGAAATATGTCCTCATGTAGCATAAGTGAGCTCTCCAACTCAACTTGGTTTTGACTCAGCAAGTGCAGCACACATGTTCATAACTTCCTCATCGTGGAACCACACTTATATAGCACTTTGTATCATTTGTCCTGTTTTCGTGCAACTCGTCTTAGTTAACAGTTTCTTGAGAATATGTCTTAAATTCTCAAATGAATTTAGGTCTAGTGAACCATCAGGCCATTTAAGCATTTTTTTTTATCTTCCAGCATAAAAGTCTGCATCAATATCAAATTGTGACAAGAGGCTAAATCATGTTGAAATATTCCGTCCAATGCTTCCATGGGTGGAACAATTCTACTTCGTAAAATTTCTATATATTTGACATAATTCATAATGCCTTTAAAAGGAACTACGCTTCCAATACCATTTGTTGTGAAAAAACTCAAAACATCTGTTTAAAAGGGTGTTTTACAATCTGTTGGATATGATCTAGCAGCAGATTTTCGAACTTCATTTTATCTAACTACACTTTATTGGTATCCCGGCCCCAAATAAATGCGTTTTATATCTAAAAATTACCTTCTTCTAGTCGTTAACAGTCCTGGGTCGGTATTTTTGGTCTATGCTAAACGGTTTTTCTTCCTTTTCTGAGTCAAAAATTGCTTTTTCTATCTGTCTTGATCTCTTACGGCTAACTACCAGAACCCTTTTCTCTGCAGTTTAGGTACTCACATCAACACCACAATCCAATAAATTCCGTTGAAGGTTTGTGCTTGTCTTACTTTGATTTATTTTGCTATTTCTTATGAGAATTGTATCAGCTCATGAGGTAGTTTTTAGTTAACCACATTTTCCTTTTCTTTTTGGAGACGATGAGCACAGGAATCTTTAAGTATTTCTAAAATTCTTGGAACAATTTATTTGCTCACACAAACTACCGTAGCTATGTCTCTCACAGTCATAGAAGTGTGTTCATTAAAAGAGTTTGTTTTAGAACACTTCCTCAGAGTAATATCCATCTCTGAACAAGCAAAAGCAACACCTGTTACGTGGAAAGCAAAACTATAACCACCAGCTACCACACTGAAATTCTCACAACTGAACTAAAAATGTATTAAAACCAATAAAACGAGTAAATTATAGTCAACGTCGATCCTCCACATACTTCTGTGCAGATTTTACCGGTTTGAGTGGTTCGGGACATAACTGTTAATCACATTCCAACTCAGAAAAGAAAAGAAAAAATGTCCCAATTATTTAGAACAGTAGTATGTATAGATAATGAAGGGGAGTATGTTGAGGGGATTAAAAGTTGTTTTTGTGTTAAGTATTAAAATGAAATTTTATAATAAAGAACTTATAGTACTATAATATGGAAATCTTTCACGATGCTTTAAATTTTAATTCTTAACATTATGATATTTTGGATTGGTTATATTTTCATTGAGCCAACGAAATAGAAAAATTTCTTCAATAGTTCTTAATTCTTATATGAATAAAGAAAATTTTACTTTGTGCAAAACCTTATTAATCCCTCTCCCTGCGTACATGTAAAAAGGCTCTTTGAAACTTCAGTTATTTTGTTTCATTTATTATTGGCTCATTTCTCTCAAAAGTTTTTCGACCCTTGATTTGGAGAACCCAGTTGTTGAAATTACTGGATCCAATAGAGCAAAGTATTCACTTTTACAGGACGTTAACTCAAGTGATAACTTTGATGAGAAAGACATACGGGGGGGGGGGGGTAAGTATTTCGTCTGCAAAAACGTGATAAATCGACTTATTTTTAAAAAATCACAAAAAGTACCAAAAAAATAGGAAAGTTAATAAGTAGTCTACCCGAGTCCGGAATTATTTCTCAGTTCAACTTTCGTACGGAGAGAAAGAAGGCAGTTTTAAAAATGACCGGAAATATTTTCCTCTACCGTCCTTCAGAGTTTCTGTGTTACAAATGGAATTATAGGGAAAGACCATTCATTCACTTTGACATATTTTAAATTAACTATAATTTCGGAATTTTAATAGTCTCAATGAATTCCTATCTTTTCAAAATTTTGGCGTGTTTTTGGCACAGTGTTTCATGAGAAGACAATCTCACATACTTAAATACACCCATGCATTTGTTTATTCTCGAAATTTAATAGCAAAGATAACCTTAAATCCCAAGAGATAATAAATAATTAATTTATTTTTTGAGTCATTAAATTACTTTCTTTTTTTATTTTTGTCTTATGAACTTTAATATTAAAATTGAATCTAATTAATGGGCTGAAATGGAAATTTTTGCAACGGCAGCGCTCCATTAGGATGTAGTTTTAGTGATTGTTTGTGTTGGTTAAAACTTTTTTTATAATTAAATGAAATTTTTTTTTCTGAAAAAGTTTCTTCGTATTTTATTTAGTGCTACATGTTTGTTTGAAAAATATTTAAACAAAGTTTTGTTCTCGATCATTGTCGCAATATTTATTCCCTGATTTGAATAGAATTTAAGTAGTTATCTGAAATATTTTTGTCATTTCTAATTCATTAATGCAGTTACATGCATGGCGTGGATAAAATTAAATATTCTCGCGTGATTTAAAAGAATTTATATGTATACATCCGTGAAATATATTCTATATTAAAGCCTTAAAAATGAAAAAATGCACTCACTTTTTCTAAAGGAATAAAACGCACGGTTGTATAATCCCTCAGCAAAATATTTCGGATGAATTTATTATAATAGAATTAAACGTCGTCGTCTCTAAACTGGTAAACTAGTGTTAACACTAAAAGAATATAATAACATCAGAAATTCTATAATTTATTCGTTTATTTCAAACAAAACTCTTAAATTTTTGAGATAAATAAAAATTCATTGGCATATTGAACCGTTTTTAAAAAAAAAGTATTTTTTTTTTGTCATTAATATCCATTCTTTTATCGAGTGAAGTAAAGTTTGAAAAATATTTCTACCAAATAATTTTATTTTGCAGGTTTATTTGTGTTTGTCATGTTATTAATTTTTTTTTATGTTTACATTCCATGTTTTTTTAATGTGGTTATATAATTTCAATAAATATTTCTCTCTCTCTCTCTCTCTCTCTAGCTAATTTTACCTACTTTGATACATTTAGCAAAACGAAAGTAAGAATAAACCATATAAGTTTTAAATTTTAAAAAATGTTGTTGTGTTCCATCTCTCTGTACTTATTATTATAATAATTAATTATAATTATTGTTGTTGATGTGGTTTTTAATGCTTTGCTATATTACAATCATATAAATGTTAGCAATTCTTATTTGAAATCAAAATTATAACATATTAATCTGATTAAAGATTTTAACCATCAATTGGATGTTCGATTTTTATTTTTATTTTCTTAGAATTCGAGAAACAAGAGTAAAAACATTATTTCTATTTTCTTGTTCCCGAGTGAATTCAATTTCAAAATCAAAAGATATTTTCTTTTATAAGAACAAAAAGAAAATTTGTTTGAGATCAAAAGGGGAAGTCAAAGCTAGAAATGATGAATGTTCAAGGGCTTCAAACATTTTTTTTTTTTATTTATCTCGAAGAAGAGAATAAATCTATTGATATAGATTCTTCTATTTCACTAAATTAAATCAGTCTGACTTCGTACTTAAACCTTTCATCTCAAGAGCTTTTGTATTTTACATCTAGTTTTGTAATGTTTGCATGGATCATAATTTGGATTATGTAACTGATATTTTTATTTGTTTTTCTCTACAATGCTCTTCATAAAAATGATTACTATTTTTATGTTTCTTAAGATTGTTATACATATATACTAGTTGGTATATCCGTTTTTCCAAGGGTGAATTGAAAAATTAAACAGTACAGATTGAAGGATAAAGAAGTTTTTAATGAGTTAATTTTACGTGAATTGCAAATTTAAAAAAAAAGCGTTTTGCACATATCACATCTGAACAAAAAAATAAACTTATCTATTAGATATTAAGTCTGTAGATCTAATAGCTGATAAAAAAGGATTTTTTTTATTTATAACGCCCCGTAACTCTCTTAAGCGGTCAATTTTTGAAAACACCTTCGTAAGCTGATCTCTGCTCAGCAAAAGTAACAGATTGTTACAAATTTTGTGTAATCAGCACTTAAAATAGTGTAAACAATTTATATCTGGATGTGTAATACGTTAATATTGCTTTCTGTTGTATTTATTTTATGTTAAAATTGCAAGATTCGCAAGCAACGCCGTTCCTTACATTACAATGGCGATTCAATGGAAACAGCGAAATGCTGGCGATAGAGCCAAGTTGGCATCATTTTTGCCGACCATGTTGGCAACTTGGCGATTGGTTGAACGGTGTGGAAGTTGAAATTCTGCAGCGCCACCTGGTGGAAAGCTGCAACAAAGAGGATAGTACGAAATCTTCTTTCCCCAAAGATTTCATATACGAGTACATGCCAATTTTCATAGTGATCGGGTGAACGGTTTTGGATTGTGTGAAGCGAGGTCATATATACAAAGATCCATTTATACATAGAGAGAGAGATCATGATACACATTAACCAAGAAAATCGTAAAACAGTAAAGGAGACATTAATATAGTCACAATAACGCATTAGTAAACGGTTAGGATTAGGGTTAGATTATATATATAAAATACATCAAATAAAAGAAAATCGTAAAACAGTAAAGGGCAAAGTATTTTAGTCACAATAATGTGTTCGTAAACTGTCAGTCTTAGTGGTGTGATATCCCTTCCCTTTATCTTCTTACAAGAGAAAATACAATTAGAAATAAAGTAATATATTTAAAAATATAAATTAATTTGTTATATTAATCTATGGCACCATATTTTCCAAAAACATCTGAAAATAATCGTCTTACTCCCACAGAATAGAACTAACAGAAAAGTAATCAGAGAATAGTATACAAGGAAATAATCATTTCTAAAGAAATTCTTTAATATTTTTTTTCTTTAATATAATTAATAGCATTTTTTGCGCATAATATACGAAAATAAAATATAAAATTTAATTTTTTTTCAAAAAAAAGAAAGCATTATTTTAAAATTAAAAACTGTAACAAAATTTATTAATTATTAAAGTTACTGGTTATCGAAATTTATGTAGTACTGATATCAATAATTAAGTAAAGTAAATAATAAGCACAAAAATATGTTTAATCGAATTATCATTCAACGTACTATAAATATATCATTTAAGAAATTCCATAAGTAATCATTGCTAAATATGTTATTTTATCTTATTTGAATACTTATATATATATATATATATATATATATGTGTGTGTGTGTGTGTGTGTGTGTGTGTGTATTTAGCATGGTATTTAAGAAATAATAACTTTCCTTAAAAACTAATAACTAAACAGAAATAGGATGTTTGTAGAATTATAAAAAGTATTTAATAAAATGTGTGTGTGTGTGTGTAAAAATATACATACACTGTCCAATTGATTAAATGCTTTTCAGATTTGCATGTGAATGCGTTCTAGGGAAGGATTATGCAAATTTTTATGACGTGGTGGGTTACACGTGGTTAGGATGCTAGCATAAGTAAAGTGTAAGAGTTATTTTCACGTGAATGAGTAAAATGGAAAAACGACGGATATTTCAACATTTGAAAGAGAGCTTATTGTTGGTGTCCATTTAGTAGAGGCCACGATTTCTCTCGAAGATAACAAATTTCACTAGGTTCTCATATGCAGACAAATCAGGGATTTTCTAAAGTTAAAATCAAAGCACTCAGTTTTTCTCTGTAAGACGTAACTGCGGTTTGAGCTTATTTTCTCCGACGAAATATTCGTCAGAACAGGGACTACTATTCTTCAACCAACACAAATCGTCAGTCAAGGCTCTTTCCATAAATTTCAGCTCAAACTATGCGCAGAGAATGGCAGAGGATAAGAATGCATAGTGGGTTGCCTGTGAGAAAACCACTCATTTCTGCCTAAAATGCATAAGTTCTTTTACTGTGGTGTCGGGAAGGAAGACATTGGACATCTAAGGATTGGATAGAGATAATGTGGTCGGAGGGATTACGCTATACCTTATTTTTTCACTGATGGAAGACGTCGAATTTGGCGAGAACCCCATAAATCCATGAATCCATTTTACTTTACTCGCTCTGTGTAAGGGTTTGGTGGGAATATCACGATATGAGGTATGGCCTGCTGACATGTAAGTGGTCCATGGTATTCTTCGAGGGTAAACAAAATACCATGAGATACCTAGATATACTGATAGATCAAGTGCACTCTGAAGTTTTGGAATTTTATTCCGATGGCAACGGTTACTTCATAGACGATAATGCAACTATATACAGCGTGCCAAAAATGTTCAAAAATGGTTTACTGAACATCAGTTTGACTTTGAACATTTTCTCTGGCCACCGCATTGCTGGCATCTTATTCCTATAGAAAATATGCGGGCCATGGTAGAAAGACACATCCAACAGCACTCTTCTCTTCCATCTAATTTATAGGACCAGAAAATCTGCATAGCCAACGGTTGGTAATCTTTGGACGTAGATGCACTCCAGAAGCATGTAGACCCGATTCTCAAACGTATCAGAACAGTTATTCATGCAAAAGGTGGATCAATAAAATATTGATCTACGTTTTCTAATTCATTGGACAGTGAGTGTATATATATATATATATATATATTTAACACAACTCCACTAGCAATTGTTTGTCAATAACTGACATTTATTTTGATTTAATTAATTTAAATTCTGATATAGTTATATGTATCTAAATGTAGAAACATTTACGTTACTTTTATCAACATTTTCTGTCAAGCTAACAGAAAAACAGAAAATAGTTGTTCTATTAATTTTCTAGAGTTTATATATTTATTTATTTTTTGGCCTGGGCTGCACTAAAAGTGCCGAACAACACAATTACATGTCAGCATTCTTTTTCTTCCTGTGCGACGTTCTTTACTACTTTCATTACTATCGCAAACTTTTCTAATCATGGAATTCAGCAACTTCTCTTAGTAAACATCAATGATTAAATCGAAATTGCTATAGTTAGAAAAATTGTTATTTATTTATTTATTTTCACTTTTCTGCAGCGACATTTGATTTGCTTGCTGTTTTACTTGATTTCAGTCGAAGTGAACATAAACTGGAGTTTATTTTATTGATTAGTTACGAAATTTAAAATCATTAAAATATTCAATAGCTTATGACTTCCCTGCCCCCTCTCCTGTGACTTTATTCAATTCATGTTCACTCTCTCCCTATATATATAGGGAGGTTAGTTTCTCCTTAACAAAATTATTTTTAAATTCATCTCTTTGTGAGAAACCTTTCCTTTCATGATTTAATTTAAATTTATTTTATTTTTCTGTCTGTTGCAAAGTACACATGTGTTTTTTAGGCCTTATTATTCAATATGGCTCTGTTTTTTTTCTATTATGTCGAACATATGTGCTGTACGGGGAAGGTGATCCGTAAAGTATACTTAACCCTAATTTACTGGTTTTAATTCAACAACAACTTTAGAAATCATAATAGGTTTCTATTTTAGTCCATTGACTCTTTTGGTTTCTTCCATTTTAAAGTTCTAACTCTGTTTCCTGCTAAAAATATGTTTGTTTACATCTTGTACAATATACATTTCCTCCATTTTTTATACCTATGTGTCTTAAAATACATCTTGTCTAACATATATCTTGTTCAAATTTTAGATCGTTAATAAAATACTTTTTATTTATCCACTCCAGTTCAAATGCCTTTTTTAAACTTGTAATGGATGGCACTTGATGCTAATACAGTTTTTTTAAATAGTTATTCATTAATAAATTTTATTTTTTAATTTTAAATTCATTCTGCGTTATTTCTGACGAACCAACAGGTGCCGTCAGTCAGCCGTTTTCTAACGAATTTTTTCTTGGCTTCAAATATGTTTTTTAAACGTGTAGAGGATGTCACTTGATGTCGATACCATTTTTCAAATATTAATTCATTAATTAAATTTAATTAACTAAAATAAATTTTTTCTTTGTCGACCTAAGTAGGAATTGACTTAAAAAAGTTTTTTTTATATAACCTGTGTGTGTTTTAGTCTTAATTTAGAAACGCTGTAAATAAATATATGTTATAATAGCTTTGTTGGCTATTTCATGACATTATAGGGCTATGCATACATTTTTACAGGTTATTCTTATCTAAGTCCTAGAATTAATCTTTCTATTGATTTGAAAAATATTCTTATCTCTCTCGCCTCTTCATTTAAAAAAGTCAGGACAAGTTTCTGAAGCAGAAGTATATTTATCACTAGAATCCCCTTTTATCCTCCTCTTTTGTTCCCTCAAACCCCATTTTTAAAGGATCTTTACTCCAGCTTTTCTCAAACTATGAGGTGCAGCCCCATGGGGGACTTGATAACTCTATGAGGGGGGCGCGAGCATATTGAAAAGTCGAAAACAAAATATTGTTTAAGAAAACTATTAATTTACTGAAATTAAACAAACAAAATACATTCTGACAAAATAAGAAATAAATATATATTTATACTGATATAATACACTTATAAATGTATCAGTACATTCATATTGTATTTTGTAATTAATTTAGCAATACTAAGTTAAGAACACGTTTAATAATTACCATTGACCCCAGAGGCTTGTCATATATAAAATTATATACAAAAATTAACACTTGTTGTTGTTGCTAATGCCACCTGTCTGACGTAGTCATATCAAGGCCCACGAAATTCATCATGGCATCGGGCTATATTGTACGCCTGTCGTTATCCGTAGCTTTAAGCACCATGCAGGTGACAGTACGATTTGGCTCGGTTCCACCCCAATTTTGAGGGAGAACACCCTGGGAGTGGTCAGGGGCTTCCCACTCTCTTTCCCTTCCACCAATTTCACGAGAGGACTTGCGACTCGACGGCTATTTAGAGTACCCCCATGCCGCGAAGGCACTAAACATTTACAAACACCCATGCTTTCTCCGGGATTCGAATCTAAGCCCAACGGCACAGCAGTCAGCGTCGCTAACCACTATACTGGATGGGCGACAAAAAAAATTAACAGTTAATAGTTTGTACGGTTTATAATTAATCCCTTAACTGCCGATTTAAAGATGCGTGATTCGTTCCCCGATACCACGGTTTTTGAAGTAGGTGTGCGTTTGTGATGTATTGGGGTTGGGGGAGAAAAGGAATAAATAAGTAAACCTCTGAAATAAGTAAATCCTTCACAAACCCCGTCCAGATCTTTTTATTGCATTCCAAAACCTTCAGAATAATTTTATGAATAGCATTGCACAGAAAAGATCGTACTTCGGAAAGATTTACATATACGTGCAAGGCAATTAACACTTTGGCCGAGCGAGATGTTTATAGACGCCGTTGGTACTTAAGAGCAAAAGTCGTTTTGTAGCTTTCGCGTGCGTCTAAGTATAATATTATTAAATTCAATACATTAGTTTTGTATGGAGAGAATTATGATTAATATTGGGTCGCGAATATTGAAAGTTTGAGAAGCACTACTCTACTCAATAAAAGAAACATGCCAGTAAAATTCTAATTTAATAGGTCTAATTGTTTAGAATCCGGATGTTTTTATTTATAACTTCCTCTTGGCAGTCGATTTCCTCAAAACCCATTATTAGTGGTTCTCTACTCAAAAGAAGAAAGAAATTTCAAGTTTGTAAGTATATAAGTTTAAAACTGGTATTTTTTTTATCTATATACTGTTTCCGTAAGTCCTAAAACCCTCTTGGAAGTCTACTTCCGTAATACCCGTTCTTATCGGATCTGTAATCAATAAAAGAAAACTGGTTGCCGAATTTCAAATTTGTGAATTTAATATTTCAAAATCGTGGGGATATTTGCCTACGAAACCCTTACATCGCCTTTTGGGTGCCGGTTTCCGATAACCCCGTTATGTGCAGATGTCTACTCAACAAAGTAAGCATGCTTACCGAACTTCAATTATGCAAGTCTAACAGTTATAAAATAAAAATTTAATTTCATATAAACCTTGGCAGTTCTTTCTCTTTAATAGATTTTCGCGAAACTTCTTAATGGATCTCTATTCAACAAAAGAAACATTCTTACCGAATTTCAAATGTGTAGGTCTAGTAGTTCAGTAAAAGGAACTTGTTTTTAAATCTATAACGCTCCCTATAACTCCTACCTCTTTGAAGTTAGTTTTCTCAAAACCCATTCCTAGTGGATCTGACCTCAATAGAAGAAATATTTTTTCCCAAATTTAAAGTCTGTTAGTCTAAAGGTTCAAAAAATTTTGATTTTTTTTATATAATATCTTACTTTCACCTACCCCCTTAAGCATATATTTTCCTATATAAAAGTTTTCTTAAAGAAAATCAACTCAATAAAAGAAACACTTGCCAAATTTAAAGTCTGCGAGTGTAATACTTCAAAAACGAGATTTTGGTCTATAATGTATCCGCAACTCCCTTGCAAGTCAACTTTCGGAAAACCTGTTCTTTGCGGATCTCTTGTCAACAAAAGGAACATACCTGCAAAATTTCAAGTATGTAGGTCACATAGTTCCGGAGATCTGAGGAGTCACTTTTCTTCTCTCGAAAAATAGATTTTTGTAGAAAATATCTTTTATGTATGTTACATTTACGTTATATTTTAATGAAGCATTTAAATATCTAGCGGGATGAAAAATGTAAGACATTTTTAATTCTCATTGACTATCTGTAATAAAGATTTTTTTAATTTTTAAGAACATTTTTTTATTAATAAAAAACCCGTATAAAATAATGGTGGGAAATAGTAAATAATATAAAGTATAGCCAACCTTAATTTATGCATAAGACTAATCATTAGCCTTCATTTTTTTCTGAAGATATAATTCCCTTTAAAAAAAATTCCTCTTCAGAACTTATGGAATAAACTTAGGGAAAACAATAAGTGAAATGAATTTAAAGCTCAAAAAATAAGTTCTTAAAAAATAAAAATTCGAAGTGTTCTTTTTTTTTTTTTTTCTTACTTTTCCTTACACATTTTCGACTAAAATGGATTCTACGACTAAGACCGCGTGTGTCTGTTACCAAGGAAACGAGACTCAGTCTATTTTCAGTAGGAAATATTTAAGGCATTGCAACTACTCAACGTTTCGAAGCAGTCTGGCGGTACCTTTTGGTGTTTATTTGCAATGATATGACAAAAGGTTTGTTTACAGGAAACAGAAAAATGCGTGGCTCTCCAACACACTTCTATGCTAAAACTTTTTTTTTTCTTTTCTTTTCTTGAAAAAATCTTTTATTGAAAAATCAGTCAAAGCAGCTGTAGATGTAATTTTTTTTTTTGAGGATTTTTTGCAGTAATAAAGAAAGCAAGAGATGAATTACTGAGGATTTTCATTTTGTTTCCTGTATTATTAATTGTGGAGAGTTAAAAGAAAAAAAAGCCTAACACATTTTTTCATTCTAAATTAAATTTTGTGTGTGGACACACACAAAATAGCTTTAATTAAATTTTAAAAAAAACGTCACATGCGACTTACAAATGAATTAAATTTGTTGTACTATAAAACATAATCCAATGTAAGTGAGGAGGATCGAAGTCGCTACCTTTGGTTCCGGAAACACGTAACCAAACCCTCTGACCAAAATGATCACTTCAGTCCGGAGACTGTTACTGGCTTATACAGATACCGCAACTACACTTATGATGTCATGGGTTATTTTTTGCAATAAATCACTTACTTCCAAATGTCTCTCGAATCTATAAGTAATAATTTTTTTTACTAACGTCACATTTATTATCAACACGGGAGCTACAGGTGACGAACTTGTAACTTTGAGCCACAGTTAAGTGACGAGGACGACGCTGCGGAATTTATTATCCAACCCACTACCACCCACCGATTCAAAAATACTAGGTTTGTCAAAAGTAAGCCTTCACAAAGCTTCAGAGCTACTTTTAGTTACACCATATTCAAAACACTATAATTTTCTCTATGTATATGTGGCCACGGTAGCCAAGTGGTCAAGGTATCGGATCATGGCTGGAGTGTCATGAGTTCGAGCCCAGCACCACTGAAGACCCGCCGTGTAAGGAAGCGATGCACGTTAAATCTGTCGAGAGTTCAAACGTCCTCCCGTTGGTGTGGTGTGATAGTTAGGAGAGGGGGAGCAAGATGTCGTCCGCGTCACTTGACCATGGTTCAAAATTACGCGGTCCGTCGCCAAAAGCCCTCGTGTAGCTAAACAGAGGGACGTTAATATTCACTCATTACATCTCTATATATATAAATTGGGGTTTTGCTGTATAATAAATTTATTTATACATAAGATAAAGTTAGAGTAAAAATAGATTCGTAAAACATCAAATTTAATTGAAAAGGGCCGCAAAGAACGAGGGGTTCCCTCCCCCTACCTTCCAACGCTTTCACGAAAAATCCGCTTACATCATAGATCGTGACGTTATGGATTTCGCCGGTAGTTTCCAGAAGCATCCATATAGTCTCTAAGTCGCCAAATTTGGTCGCGAAAAATGATGCCAACTTGGTACTAGATTGAGACATTTTTTGTGAACCTGTTAATTTCTGGAGACAATGACGCTTTTCTTATGTGGAAACACATTAAAGGCAAATTAATCGTACTACATAATACAGTCGAACCTCCATATAACAAACCTCTATTTTGGGAATTTCTCTATTTTACGAATTTTTTTTAGGAAACAAGAAGAGAAGAATATTGAAAAATGAACCACTGCATAACGAGAAATTTTCCTTTTTTCCCCGGATTAAGAGACTTCATTAAATGGAAGTCGACCTGGTAAATTACAGTTTTACAATTTGACCAATGAGTATGACAGTTATATAATTTGTGCAATGGGGGTTGGTCCTCCGTTAGGCGGACAGCGGGTACCCCCTTCTAAGTCCTGATAGAAGTAAATTTTCACACTTTTATTTTATTGCTCAAATAAATATTTTTAGGAGGAATAAATCACGTACTATATTGGAAAATGTGATAAACGTTTCCATAAAAACTCTTCCGGGGAAAAATGAAACTCTCTTATAAAGATTTCTTTTCTCCAAAAAGACTTCACACTTTATATATTTAGTTTTCTTCACTTGAGTAGCAAAATTGCGTGAATTGTAAGCTTTTCGTATGACACGCGAAAAAACTTCTGATTCTCTTGTTTCGTGTTTTCAAGAATTCAGTAGCACGAATTCCGGAGCTGGAACTCATTTGTAATTCAATTCATGGAGCAACAGCGGTTCATTCATTCAACACACTATCCCTTAAACTTTCTTTAACTTTAAAATAAATATTAACTTAAGTTGCCACATACAGTAAGGAACAAACACAATGAATTTTTATCAGAAAATATAACTACTATATACAAGCACCGATTGAGTAGTTGAAATATCAAACTAGGGGTTAGACGGGGGAAGGCATTTATACAAATCCTGCTTTCTAAGTATTCAAAGTGTTCATCTTAAATGTGAAGTGGCGCACTTATCCAGAGAACAGAAATCGTTACCTTTCGTTCCGTAAGCATATAACACACCACTAGACCAAAATGATCACTTCAGTCCAGAGGATGTTACTGGCTTATATAGATGATACCGCTACACATTCCCCCACCAGCTAGTCGTTGGATAGGCGAACGAACAATACTAGTATTGAGAGCGTGGGAGTTGTTGCTTTTGATTGAAGGAGTTGCGTCACGTGAGTCGGAGCACTTTACTCGTCAAGTGAGTCTGATGAGTTTGTTTGATTGCGTCAAGTGAGTCTGACGAGTTTTTGGTTGCTTGTTTTGCGGGTAGATGGCGCCACTACAGTTCAGAATGTTACGCATTTTCTTAATTCAGCCAGGGTCACCAATGAAGTGGCTTTCTTAACCGGAGGACAGAACCCGGTACCTTCGGTTCCGTAAGCTCGTAACTTACCACTGAACAAAAATGATCACTTCAGTCCATAATCTGTTACTCGTTTATATAGATAATACCGCTACGAATATTTGGTGTCTTTTCAATCTACATTATAAATATGTTTTCTGATCATTTTTATTCTCTCCTATTAGATTATTTCTTATTCACTTATTTTTAAGAGAAGCGCAATGTTGAGGAGGTAGCTGCACACTCAATCTGCCGAGACTAAAACATCCTCCCGTTGGTTGGTGTGGTGTCGTTCTTGTCACTTCACTATGGTTCAAAATTACGAGGTTCCTCACTTATAGCCTTAGTCCAGCTTTACAGTGCGACGTTAATATAACTCTCACTCTAACTGTAAATACACTTATTTTTTTAATGTATTTTGTTTCTTTATTTTATATAATTTAATAAGTAAATCTGAAATTCATTAGCCTATTATCTACAAATTCAAAGAAGTAACATAAATAATTCTAATATATATATATATATATATATATATATATATATATATATATGTATGTATCACATCAGACACTGATCAAGTTCATGAATTCGTGATCGCGAGTTCAAGTTCTCGTGCCATTGTAGATTCGCCGTGCAGAAAGATTGACGCACGTTAAATCAGTCCTGGTACAAAGTCCTCACGTGAGCGTGGGGTACCAGCTCAGATATCGTCTTCGTCACTTGAACAACAATATTAAAAAATTACGGGGTTCGTCACCAATAGTTAATAAGCATCAAGTTTAAAATGCGAGATTAATAAAAATTCAAATCATTATATATATATACATATACAGTCAAACCCAGACTTAACGAACCCCGATACCCCTCAGGGGGCTCACCTTCTTTAGGTGAGTACGGGTGTCACAATCCCGAGGTGCCCTAGTGATCTTTTCCTTTCCCACGGGGTTTACTGTCTTTGGTAAACACGGGCTTCACGAACCCGTGGTACCCTAGTGATCCTTCTCTATTTTGGATCCTCTTTCCTGTCATTCAATTCATTCATTCTTTCTTTCTCTCTTCCCGTCTAGACCACAGATATTAAAACAAATGTTTGGCGCAGTATAGCCGAAATCGGCTCTTGCGCCAATAAACCCCAAAATCACTCACTCACTCAACGAACCCCGATAAAACGAATTTCGTGATTTAAGGATTTTTTTTCTTTCCCCAATAAAAATGAAGGCCCAAAAACCTCTTATTTAATGAATAATAAACCCCAATTTAACGGAATTATTTCAACAGCTGAATTTTTTTCTGATAGTTTGTGTTAAGAACAATTCAATTTATTTTCAAATGACAGCTTTTTTGTCTGGAACAGAAAAAAGATTTTGCTTGCAAGTAACAAATTTCGCTGGTCCAGAGTCAGAACGTTATTATATTTAACAGGTGCGGGTGAGAGTCAGGAGTGTAACCTAGCGTGTGTGAGTTTTGAATAGGACAAGAAACTCCTCTCTTATCTCAACCTACTCCCCAATATCGGGGAATATTTCAAGATTTTAACGATTACGTTACATTTGATGATGTACTCCCTACCTGTACAACTGAAGTTCAGGAAACTGTTGATATGTCAGAGCCAATGAATAACGATTCTGATGCAGAAATTGATATTGAAAACCTTATCAAAACTGTTACATATTCAAATGCTTTATATTGTTTGGAAACTGTAGAAACATACCTCTCTCTTGTACAGCAGGACTTAAATAATGCAGTATTATATTTTCTGCATTATAAAGTCGAAAAAAGAACTCTTTTGAGAGCCGGTATTCAAAAAAGGTTTTCAAACATCTATCAGGCAGTATTTTAAAATTTCCATTTAACTGACGCGTAATAATTTACTAATCGTATTGTTAGGTGTCGAATAAAAAGGGTAAAATTTCTAACTATGGATATTTTTAACACCCTTTTTATAAGCTTCACTTGTATGTAACAGAATCTTTAAACTCAATTTTTACCAACTTTAAAAGGTCAGATTAATTCGAAATTTTGTTCACTTGTCCAGGACCAATGACAATATAATAGTTTAATAATTTTGTTCCATTGTCCTGATCAGAATCATGAAGATTAACGATTTCCCATTTTCAGATCCCACTCTGCATCTGGCGACAAATTTCAGATCTTATTTCCAGATTTGGTGACTAAAAGATTAAGCTACAACTTGCTTCAATTAACTATAAAAGGGTGTTTTTTAGTTTTTTAAACTATAATTTTTTGTGTAGTTACTTATTGTAAAATTTCTAAAATGTAAATACAAAAACAAAAACAAAAAATTGTATTTTGTTTGGACCTCGATTTAATGAACAATACTTTTAAAATAATTACTTTATATAGAAGTCTGAAATCAATAATGAATTTCAGAGAGCAAAAGCGAAAAACCATTCATCAAGAAAGAGCATCAACCTTGCTATTTTACAACTTCAAAAAATCATTGAAGTTTGATTTTAGTATTACATAAATATTTTTCTTCTTCCCAATTTTAAACGAAATAATAATTGTAGCTGAAATTAACTCGTTTTCTTATTCTATATCTGCGCATTCAGTTTTATCTTTTAAAATCACTCTCCAGTTTAAAAAGAAACTCTTTTTTCCAGTCTAGAAATTAGCAAGAAAAAGATAAAAGGATTTTCTGGTAGATTTATAACTTACAGCTTCGACAGAAATCTTATTAGAAGTCCTGCCACAATTTTGTTAAGATCTTTTATACTGGTAGTTTTTCATACTTATCAAAACTAAGTAGTTCTACCAAAAAGTATTGGCTTAACTCAAAAGCAATCAGTTTTAGTGTTTCCTGAAATTTATAAGATTCACGATATATTTCCTGAATGGATTATTTCTCTTCAAAAGAAATACATAGATAACTCTTATATTTCGATTTTATTTCATATGTAGTAAGGATAGACGAATTTTTGATGTGTAACATCTTTCCTCTCAATTGCTGGAGATTTGTGGGAGTGATTTCGTGAAAAGGGACGTAAATGCGTAACAGGAAGTTGGGGATGCGTGCTATTTAATTTGACCAATCAGCGCGCTTGGTGTGTCTCTTCGCTACCCTCACAGGGAAGTTATGTTTTTTCTCCTACATTCGGAGGGACCCCCCCCCCGCCCCCGCCCCCTGCGGTCTAGGCTTTGGGATCTTTGTTTTTGTTTTGTTTTCCTCATTTTAGGATTCAGAGAAGAAGTGCAGCTGGTGTTGCGATCTATTGCAAACAGAACAACTCACATGTTGTGGCTCCTATATGGATATTACTTATCGTCAACAAGTGGATTGGGTATTGTTATTTAAGATATTGGGGACATTATGTGTGGCAGAATGCTTATTTGAAAATGGATAACAGTGATTTCGGTGGTCGTATACATTTCTCCAAATCAAACGGTTCAAAAAATTAAAGATTTCCTGCATTTTTTACTTATACCATATACCGAAGGTGGTTTTGCTCTTAAAAAAAAAACTATCACTCGCTTTCCATGATTTTGAGTGGTGATTTTCAAGTTAACTTCAGTTGGCTGGAAGCCGAGCCCCTCATAGCTTTTTTGAATGATGAACTCAAGCTCGAAATGAACACAAATCGAAATGTTTCGACAACTAACAGTGTACCATTATTGACGCTATTTTTCAATGGTTTTTTAAATACTTTGAAATCACAAGTATATATGTCATATTTTAGTTATCAGAAGTTATCATTACCACTCTTCCTCAAATTGAACAAAATAATTATTTTTGATAAAAAAAAAATTGCCTTACTCCTTGTGTTAATTATAAAATTTTCATTAAAGATATAATTATTCCATAGAAAATTATTTCCAATCATACTTATTCATTTTTTTTCAGGATTTAAGTTGCTATTGCGAATTTACCACGATAACATGTCAGATGTTAAACATGATATGCGACTACTGTAAGACTCGCTTCTTTTTTTTTTCTTTCTGTAATTCTGTTTGTAACAAAATATGTCAAGTTTCTAAAAATAACTCGAGTAAAATTGGTGTCAAAAGTGCATTTATTATGTAATAGAATTTTAGAACTTTACTAAAATAAAAATAAATTTCTTTCAGAACATTTTATCAATTAGAGTAAAATTTCGCAATATATATATATATATATATATATATATATATATATATATATATATATATGACCTCACTTCGCTCCAACACCGTTCAACACATGACTATGAAAATTGGCATGTATATGTATTTTGTTGTAAAGAGGTTTTTGTGCTTTCCTCTTTGTTAAAGCTTCCCACCAGGTGGCGCTACAGCATATTAACTTATGTACCGTTCAATCGATCGCCAAGTTGCAAAAAGGGTCGCCAAAAATGATGCTAACTTGGCTCTATCACCAGCGTTTCAATTGAATCGCCATAAAAATGTAAGGAACGGCGTTGTATGCAAATATTACAATTTTAACAAAAACTAAATGCAACATAAAGTAAAATTAGTAATATAAACGTATTACACTTCCAGATATAATTATTTACACTATTTTAAGCGGTCATTACACAAAATTTGTAGCAATGTATTATTTTTCCCGAGCAGAGATCGGTTTGGAAAGATATTTTCAAAAAGTGACCCCCAACAGAGTTACGGGGCGTTATAAATATTAAAAAAAAACGAGCCTTACAGTAGTCGCATACGATGTGTAACATCTGACATGTTAGTGGTAAATTCGCCAATAGCAACTTAAATCCTGAAAAAAATGAACCGAGTATGATTGGAAATAATTTTCTATGGAACAATTATATCTTTAATGAAAATTTTATTTAATTAACGCAAGGAGTATAATGCAATTTTTTTATCAAAAATAATTATTCTTGTTCAATTTGGGGAAGAGTGGTAATGATAACTTCTGATAACTAAAATATGACATATATACTTGTGATTTCAAAGTATTTAAAAACCATTGAAAAATAGCGTCAATAACGGTACCACTGTTAGTTGTCGAAACATTTCGATTTGTGTTCATTTCGAGCTTGAATCCATCATTCAAAAAAGTTATGAGGGGCTCGGCTTCCAGCCAACTGAAGTTAACTTTAAAATCACCACTCAAAATCATGGAAAGCGAGTGATAGTTTTTTTTAAAGAGCAAAACCACCTTCGGTATATGGTATAAGTAAAAAATGCAGGAAATCTTTAATTTTTTGAACCATTTGATTCGGAGAAATGTATACGACCACCGAAATCACTGTTTGTCCATTTTCAAATAAGCATTCTGCCGCACATATGTCCCCAATATCTTGTGAATAACAATACCCAATCCACTTGTTTGAGGTTAAGTAATATCCATATGAAGAGAGTCACAACATGTAAGTTCTGTTTGCGATAGATCGCAACACCAGCTGCGCTTCTTCTTTGATCTTAAAGTGAGAAAACAAAACAAAAACAAAGATCCCAACACCTAGACCGCAGGGGGGGGGTCCTCCGGAATGTAGGAGAAAAAAACAGAACTTCACTGGGATGGTAGGGAAGAGACACCACCAAGCACGCTGATCGGTCAAATTAAATAGCGTGCCCCCCCCAACTTCCTATTACGCTTTCCGTCTCTTTTCACGAAATCTCTCCCA
>BMAO01008379.1:0-52957 GCA_019973975.1 Trichonephila clavata | reverse complement strand
GGGTTTTTCAAGACTGACTCTGCCACATATTTCCAGCCTACCCTGGCCTGCTCTATCCCCAGATTTGTCACCGATCGAGCATATATTGAATCATTTAGAGGGGCAGGTTATACAGAGTACAAATTTGGTTGAATAAAAGGCGCGTTTACAGCAGCTGTGTAATGAGATGTCGTAAGACGACATATGGCACTTATATGATTCAATGCCCGACCGTATCACATCATGCATTCACGCTAGATGCGACCCAACAGGATACTAAATCCTCCATTCATTTTTATATTTTTTTTCAATAAAGGATCATTTTTCTTTGATTTTGTTATTACTTACATCAACTTTGTACTTAAGTATGAAAAGTTTCGTTTTATTCTGACAACTCTTCCTTCAGATGTAAATTGTAATGAAAATGAGTGTATTTCCGATACATAATTTTTTTTTAATTGACCCAAGCATTGCAATTTTTTTTTCTGATATCCAGTTTTGTGTGTGAGTTACTTTTTGCACAATAAACATTTTAAAGTATTAATAAACGTTTAACCCTTTATCTACCGACGGTACTTATAAGTACCACTCCCTTTAAAGTTACATAGAATAACCATTTTTACGAATACTCTGACGATACTTATTAGGAATATTATTTTGAATCCACTCTTTCAAGATATATGGCAGAACGGGTTCTATGATGAGTATTTTAGCTGGAAAGGCGAATATAGTTTTGTAGCAGAAGTTGGGTTTTCAGCTAACATTTTGATCGGATTGCGAAGATTGTCCTTTTTGTTCTGAAAAAGTAATTAATGTCAAAAGGTAAGTGTCTTATTTTTGTTTGTTTGTTAATGAAGACCTTAGAAAACGCGATTTGACTATTTATTTTAAGTGAACAGTGTATATAATTAATTTCATAGATGAATAACTTTGTGGTACTTATATGTTCAGACAGTACACTGGATGTTAGAACAAGAACTTTAGTTTTTTTTCGTCCGTGTGGCTTATTGTTTTTTTTTTTTTGTCTTGTTGTAGAGTCATCACTATAGTGCATCAGACACGTATGCTTCTTTTGGCATTTCTTTTAGCTTAACTTAGTTATTTTACCTTTTTATTGATTTATTTTAACGTTTTCAAAAAAAAATTTAAGCTTTGAATCTGAGTTTATTTTTTTTCTTTCGCCACACAAGTAAATGAAATATCATTCTTATTTTAAAATTAAATATTTTAATTTCTGTATGTGTCACTGAAATTTAACAATAATAAGAGATTTTCAAGGTGCTATTATTATTATTTTTTTTCATTTCTTAGAATGTCTAGAAAAGAAACTCTGTCTTCAAGAATCTTCGGATTTATTACAGAGCATACTAGCTGAAATTAATGATGCACTAACAGATGATTTTTCAGGTGAAGAAGTCCTAGTAAATTATCTGCTGGAATTTTCGTTAGATTCTTAGAATGACAATCTTAAGGTGCAGTATTTCATGTTAAGAAAATACAGCCTTTTTACCCCAGGATGCAGTGCTTTAAAAAACATTCAATCGAAACCTCACTCAAAATGCACAATGCGTAATGAATTTCTGTGTATTAATGAAAAAAAACTTTCTTTGAATATCATCAAATTAAGTTTATGTGCAAAAAAGTAAGTAATTTTTTAAATTTTAACAATTTTTAAAAATAAATATTTTGTGTTGTAAAATATTAGCTTTCACTCGTTTTCAGCATTTTTAAGAGTTAAAACTGCATTCAAAAAGTCATTCGGTCTTTTCGTATTATGAAAATATTTTGAGACCTTTGTTGGCTGACGGTACTTTAAAGTTCATTAATTAGCTCCAATGAATTAAATTTCCCAAAGTTGAGTATTTTATAAATGCATATCCCTTAATATTTTTGCAGCGATACAACAAAAATATTGCCCGAAAATATTTGCAGTAAATCAGAATGCGGTGGATATAAAGGGTTAAAAAGGATTTATATAATATTTCAAAAACGACATTGTACTTGTATATACTACTGATTATTGTAGCAATTTTCGTTATTTTCATTTTCTTCACTATGTTAAAAAACGAATTGACATTTTGCTGATTTTATTCTCTTATTGTAATACTACAAGAAAGTATAGAATTTAAAAACCATTAAAACTTTAATTTGAAACTCCGTATTTTAGCGTTGCCTAGATTGATTTTCAGAAAAAACGTGACAAAGTAACTGTGGTATTTATGCTAAAAAAGTCTGTACTAGCAAAGATATATATATAAAATTAAATAATGCGTCTGAATATAGAATTAAAAAAAAAGGTAATTTAAAATTTTAACTCTGACAAAATGTGCAAAGATAAGAAAAAAAAGCTTAATATAATATATATTCCGGCTAAGGTCTATAAATAAAAAATGTATCAAAACACTTCAAACGTATAAATTGTTAAATTATTTGTATAAACTATAAAAAACGTTGTAAGAACTATATCTCTTTGAATTACGAACGAAAACCAGTGTATAATAATCATTTATAAGCTCGAGGGGACGGACTTAAATATTCAATAACAAGGACAATCTATCCTTCATGCGGTGTAATTTAATATATACAGAGATCTCTGTTCAAAAAAGATGTGTGCAGGAAAAAAGAATTATGAAACATGCTGCAAGATCCACGACCCCAATATGTCATCGTGGGCGTTATTTATGGAGATTATTTTGAAGATGTAATGCTTGAGATAATAGTACATCATGTGAGTTTCTTTGGCTCATGAATCTTGAATTTATTCTTGCCTTGGC
Organism: Trichonephila clavata; assembly: GCA_019973975.1. Lineage (NCBI taxonomy): Eukaryota > Metazoa > Arthropoda > Arachnida > Araneae > Nephilidae > Trichonephila > Trichonephila clavata. The sequence goes on along the minus strand of BMAO01008379.1, from coordinate 50,204 downwards.
GCGATGGCGAAAAAATGGCGCCTGTAAATTAAGCAGAATACCTCCAAAAAATTCCACTCGAGGGCTCTATAAAAAAAGAACGCGGATAAGAAGTGTTATAAATCACTGAGTGGCAACGGTTAGAACTGCAGGCGAGTTCAGTTTAATCCCGTCATAGACGACAAGACGAAAATATTGACGAGGCAAAGCAAAATAAAAGAGGAAAAAGCGGGATGAAGGGGAAAAAAAGGATATCACATTTTCGTCGAATTAGGTGCCAAAAAAGAATGCAAATTTAGCTTAGAAAATTCTTGGTTAGGATCAGCTAAAAAGAAATGACTATGTTTTGAGCCTAATGATACTTTACTTGAAATTTAGAACGGAATTCTTCTAGGGTTATTAGAATAAAAAAATGGCGGCCATCCAAGAATGAAGTTTTATCGAGGAGTGCGTTTAAAAAATTTCCAATAATGTAATCAGGGCTTAGTAGACTTGAAAATTGAGAAATTGTGCTATGTAAAAAATGGGCTAGTCTTAATCCTATAAGGAAAATTACATATTGTAGTTTAAATGCGTTTTATTAAATGAAGCATAGACAAAGATGAAAGAAATTTGCCTATTAATTTTTCTGAGATTATTTATGGGGAAGAAACATCTTCCACCCCATTTTGAACATTAAATATTGATTCAAAAAATTCGAGACATGTTTTTCTTCTTTTTTTCCCCAGTGTTTTCTTAATGAATATTTTTTTCAATGATATTTCATTTCTTTCACGATTATTTTTAAGTTTTTGAAACAGCATGAGAGAGAGAGGTGTGTGTGTTTGCAATAATAACATCTATCTCAGAATTTTGTAATGACAAATTTGCTATATGTAAATAAATTGTTGGCAATTTTATATGATTTACTTCAACTGATATTTGGATACTTCTATGTATCAAATATACGCCATTGCCTTATATATTCTCTGTAGGTATCCATTTTTTAAATTTGAACTTTAACTTTGTATATATACTAGCTGAAATGCCCGTTCTTCGCACGGGTTAAGTTTTAAAAACAAAAATTTATCTATTATAGAATTATAATATTTTTAGTGAGGGTAAAAACCCTGTATAAAAAGTAGTATAACCAAAAATTAAAAATATTTTTTTCAAATGAATGTTCACAATAGAAATAATTTTAAGCAAATTGCAATTTGGCCTCAAAGTAAATAATAATTAACAAAAACAAATATTTCAATGTAAGAGAGAAAATTATCAAGCTAAAGAGTAAATAGATATGAATGAATGCAAATATAAATAAAAATTACAGAAAAGTGATAGCAGTAGTGAGTTTCTGCTAAAGGAACTATGGGGGGAATAACTTGCAATAGATGAACTGAAAGAAAAAATTAATGATAAACTGATTCACTAAATTCTATCATAAATAAGAAATATTAGGAAGCCTTCAACTGAAAAAAAATTAAATTAGCATTGCACCCATACCTCATATAATACTATCAAACATTTCTGTAATACGTCTAATATACAGTGTGTATTAGATGTAACTAAATACTAAAAGCATTTAATTAGTATGAACTAAAATCAAAATCTACCTAAAACAGGTCCCCGTTGAAATAGTTCAGAAGAAACAACAGTACTGAATGAAACAAATAATAAACCATGCTGCTAAAAAATTAATTATTGAAACAATAATTTTTTGCAACATTTCTATTAAAAATTATTATTTGATTGCAAAGAGCAAAATAATGAGTATATAAATGATAAATAACTATAATGATAATTGAAATATATATATCCTATATGGACAGTATAAAATAAAATATGCATATGATTTCCAAGAAACTATGTGAGGAACAGATAATCAGAAGCAACATTAAAACCATGATAGCATGAGACGTAAAATCATTTCAGCACTGAATTTTAAAAAAATCCAGAGGGAAATATGAGAAAATCTTTTCAAGGTGCATCTTTTTTCTGTGCAAAAAATTTTATGATCACAAATTAAACAGTTAGCAAAGTGAAGTCATGACGAAAAATCTGGTAAAAATGGAATTCAAAAGAAAATATGAAAACATTATTTCAAGGTCACCTTATAATAGTTCCAGCAAATAGTTTTCTGTTAAAAAAAAATTATGCTTTTTTTTTTCATTTAAAACAAAAATGAGTTCTTTTCGGTCATAGAGACCAAAAGGCAAAAAACAGCAATACACAAAAACATTCTGGTTTCTCATAAATAGGAAGCATTATCTTCAGGATATTACCAACATGTTAATAGCAATTAGTTTGAATTCAGTGTCATTTTCTTTCCGTTATACAAAATTTGAGCAATATTATATATGTATAATCTCAGTTCTTCAAAAATAAATAATAAGATTGCGAAATTGTAATGTACTTTATACACACAACAAGTAAAATATATTTCCATTAGAGTTCTAAGCGTGATCATCTATATTTGATGTGTAATTTATGTTCTAGCACAGGGGTCCGGCAACAGCAGCATGTAAGAGTCATGCGGCTCTTTGAAAGACGGTTGAGGCTCTTCAGTCCTTTCTTCCTCAATGAATCATTAAAAAATGTTTATACCTACAAAAAATTATTCCCTTTTCTCTTTTTCCTTTACAGTTATTCAGTGAAAAAATTACTTGCATTTACATATTTAGTTAACTATTTGACTGTGTTAAGATAGTTAATAAAGATAGCTATTTCTATGCTACATAAATTATTTTCTATTAATATATGAACAATGCTTTTTGAAAATAAGTGAAAATGTCACAATTATTTCTAAGCCAGTAAAATTCCTTTTTTGCACTGCTGTTTGTAAAAAAATGCAACACCGTGAAGGAATCATCAGAATTAAATGAACTTTGCTGAAGGATGTTAGGTAACATAGTAAAGTTTCAGAGCCACCGCGCATGCGTGGCGTGCGCAGCGCCCTCTGAAATGATGCTGAAAGCGTATAAATAGAGGGCTGTAGCGGGACGTTGAAAATAGTTAATGATTATTTGTTAGTGGCTAACGTTTAGTGAGACTTAAGTATGCCTGCAAGACGAAATAAGGCGAAATTCCAACAACTTACGGAGTTTGAAAAGGGGAGGATTATATCAGCCTTCGAGAAAAGGGATTTTCCTGTCGCGCAATAGGAGCTCGTGCAGAGGAAAAGTTCCACAGTGATGCGAGTTTGGAAGCAGTGGACCAACGAGCACCGAATAATTCGAAAAACTGGCAGTGGACGACGGAAGGTGACGTCAGCGCGCGACGATTGATACCTGCTTCACATGACGGTGAATGACCGTACAGCTTTCTCCAGGTAGTTGACAGCGCGACGATCTACAGCTACATGTGTATTAATGTCGTCTTCGTCAATTTCTCGACGTCTGCTGCAGCATGGATTGCGTGCAAGGGTGCCTTTACACAGGATCCCTCTCATGACAAACCTTCGACGGCTGCGTCTGCAATGGGCTCATGAGCACAGAGCCCGGCAAGTTGATTGGCCCCAAGTTGTCTTTTCAGATGAATCACGCTTCAATTTGGGGGACCATGATGGCCGCATTCGTGTTAGACGCTGTGCCTTCCAGAGTGCGTTATCAAACGTCATAGAGGCCTAACACCCGGAGTTATGGTTTAGGGTGCGATTTCGTATCATGGACTATCCAATTTGCTATGAATTGAGGGTAATCTCAACAGCAACAGATACGTCCGTGAAGTGCTACAGTCCTAAGTCGTTCCTTTCCTTCAATGTATCCTTGGAGCTATCTTTCAGCAGGATAATGTACGCCCACATGTTGAAAAGACTGTTCGAGACTTCTGTTCAGCCCAACACATGCAACTTCTTCCTTAGCCTACTTATTCGCTGGATATGTTGCCTATTCAGCACGTGTGGTATTTAGTTGGTCAGTGTCTCGCTCGTGATCCACATCCTGCAGCTTCAAAAGAAAACTTTTGCTGCGCATCCAAGCAATATGGAATTCTCTCCCACAAGTGAACATTCAAAATCTGATTGACTCCATGCCACCTCATATAGCAGCACTTATTGCAGCATGTGGTGGCTACACCAAATACTTATTTCGGACACTTAATATTGTTTTATTGCTTTGAAAATTTTGTCTTTTATTTGTACTAATCCAAATCATTTGTGCATTAAATTTCATTTAATTCTGATGATTCCTTCATGTTGTTGCTTTTCTTACAGACAGCAGTTTATGTGAAAAGATACCTAAACCTGAAAATGATTTCCACTGAATGTTTATTTATTTGTGAAAATCACTTTGAGAGCTAATGAATTGAGACATGAGATTAAATTAAATCTCCATCAAAATTGACGAATCGTACAAGCTTTAAGGTTAATAAAAATAATGTCGAAATGACTATGTATGCAAGAACAACCACAAATAAATTTTAGTTTTCATTATAAAAACAAATTTCTATAAAGAAGCACTTACGGCAGCATTTCTCTAACTGTGGGGGGGGGGGCTCCCCCTTAAGTGAGCATGATAACCCTCCTTGGAGGGGGGCAAGCATATGAAAAATTTGAAATAAAAATTATTTTAAAAAATTATTAATTTTCGGAAAGACAACAAAACAAAAGGCATTCTGACATAATAAAAAATATAATATGCACATTTACACTGATATAATACACTTTTAACGCAATACATACATTGTTTGTAGTATTTCACACAGTGTATTTGACAATTAATTTAACTGTACCAAAGAAGTTTAATAATTACCAGTGACCCCATGGCCATGTCATAAAATTATATACGTGATTTAATACTTGATGATTTGTACAGTTTATGTTGCTTTAACTTCAAAGTATATTATTATTGAATACAATATATAGTTACTATATAAAGGTGCGGGGCGATGAAAATTATGATTGAAAATTGGGTCGCAAGAATAGAAAGTTCAAGAAACACTAACTTACGGTATTTTTGGTACAGAATCTTTTTCACAAAGCCTGAAATTTTAATTCGCATCTTGAAATTTTTACAATGGTTTTTTTCTTCATTGAGCATAGGGTAGAGGTCCACTAAGAAAGGGTTTTGAAAAAATTTACACCCTAGGGGTAGAAATTACGATGGCGTTTTGTTTTAAAAATATCCCTTTTATGAATTACTAAACCTAAAACCTTGAAATTTGGAATCCCCGTTACTTTTACTGAGTAGAGATCAGCTAAGAAAGGGATTCTCAAAATTTTTGATTCACATGGGTTTTATAGAAAAAAATATATCTTTTTTCTACTATTAGACCAGCAAATATAAAATGTGGCAAATATTAAAAAAAAAGCCATTTTTTTTCAAGCTGCAATTCACATAAAATTAACACAAAAATTTCTTTTTGCTTCAAACTCTATTATTTTATTTTTCAAGTCACCCGTGCAAAAAACGGGAAAAAAGGCAGTTAGCTCATAAATTTTTTGAAAATTGTTTTTAAATCTAGTTTAAAATATTATTTTTAACATTTTTATTTAAACTACTTAATTAAAATCTTCCTACATTTTATTGATGTATATCTATGATTGAACTATTTTATTGCATTCAAAGTAATTAGCTATTCATAGTAAAACCCTATTATCAGTACGCCTGGAAGATACTTCAAACTCCCTTCAAAAGCATGTTAACTAATTAAGACTTCCTTTGCCTCGATAAAGTCGCGAGCGATTTTCAATTTGTATGGGGCACTGTGTACATTCTGGTTACAAAGTCCAAGGCTTTAAGGAAGGATCTGGAAGTTTCTACTTTTAAGTTGTTCCATGATAACGGAGTAGTTACCATGTTTCAAGAGAACGTCGTTGTCTGCGGATGATGGATTACCCAGGGTCTTCTATCTGGCAAAAGTTCTGGACTAGAGTTAAGTTAGGAGAGAGAGAAACCTCTGAGTGCACATTGTATGTTTGAGAAATTCGGGGATTTACCTGCGTTTTCCGAGTCTGTACTTGGCGTGATTTATGATCCTCTTGGCGGTGGTTGAAAAAAAGCAGGTACTTTGCTGGAATGGCGATGATTTCGGGTGCCATTGGGGGAAAAAAAGTGTTATTTTTTCTTATAGGGCTGTGGCTTTCAATTCGAAATAAAGTTGGCTTAGTAGATTATCTGATTTGAATTAAAGTAAATAATAGCAAGCGTTTCTTTCACTTCATTCAAGTTATCGTTAAAAATAGCAAAAGCCTGTCATTATATGTTTTTTTTTTCTTTCCTTCTTATTTTTGATGCCTTGGTACTGCGAAAATACGACGTTTTTCATTGATCAAAAACGTACGCACACTGTGTGCTTGGTATGATTTCATAAAGGACCATTTTTAAATTCCAACGCCTTTAAGAAATTTAAAAAAAAGGATCGATGAGAAATATTTTGGAGCTATTTCATTCATTTGATTTAGAAGAATGACAATTCTCTCTCTTTAACGTTGTTCTTAAAATGAACTATAAAATGAATGAGTAATTATCAAGGACGCCCTACAAAGGCAACACGAGGGCTATTGGCGAAGGATCTCGCAGTTTTGAACCTCGGTCAAGTAACGAGTACGATACCTGAGCTGACATCACTCTCCGAACTTATACACCACTTAAACGGGAGGACGTTTGATCCAACACAGATATAATCAACATCGGTCCCTTCTACACGGGGGGACCTCAATGGTATCAGGCTCGAATCCATGACACTCCGGCTACAAGCTGACCACTAGGCTACCACTGTCAAAAACTACTTCACTGCTATTGGAAATGAACCTCTTAATGATGAATCCTGATAAAGCGACGCGGATGACACTTGAGCGAGCAATTCACTCTCCAGACTACCACCGCCTGAAATTTATCGTGGCTTAAATCCTTACATTGGTCTGGTTGTGTCACGTTAAAGCACAATCAGTCAGTTGGAGCAGTTGATGTTTTTTTTTAAATATTACACAGGGTGTCGGGCTTATAAAGTGTACAAAAGTTATGGTTTATTAATACAGAACTACCCATCAGTATACAATAAACTGTTCATTCGAGAATTGGAAAAAAGTGACGTTAAAGATTCTTATATAAAAGTGAGGTTTGTAAATTTTTATAAGAATATTATCGAATTGTTCATAAAAGGTGATAAAAATACTTTATCTGTTAAATTATTTTTAAAGGGACAATTCTGAAAAATAACACAAGCATTTTTTTGACAAATTTTATACAACTGTATACTTATTTATATAAGGAAGAATAAAAATGATGTTTGTTGTATGTTACGAACATTCTACCATCTTACTATGTAAGGAAGAGGTATAGTAAGATCATTATTAAAAAGGTTCATTGTGTTAAAAATCATAAAACTGTCAATGTCACACAGAAGGGGTATTATTTATTAAATACGAAAATAACTTTTTCTTTGTAGTAAGGAAATGTTTCTCAGTTATGTTATAATTCGCAGATAAATACTTTTAATACCTATTCTAAGCAATTAAAAATAAGATCCAATTAATATTCTAAATTAGTTTAAATGTAAGTGTAAAAAATAAATAGTTATTTAATGCTAAAAGGCAGTGGGGTAGCTACCACCGTATCAATGATACGGGGGCCCCGAGCTGCAGGGGCTCCAAAATCTGTAACTACAATCCCATTAACAGAGTTTTCATATCTAAAAAAGGTCCCCGAAGGAATTTTGATACAGGCCCCCCTCAGAACTAGCTACCCAGTGCTAAAAAGGCAAATTAAGAAAGGTTTTTAAGTAGAATGTTTGATTAATGTTTTCAATTATAAACCGAAGTCAAATCCTTTTTAGTCAATGGTTTTTTTTCACATTCAGAACATTTTCAATGAATTTTTAAATCCCGGACACTGAAAAATGCACTTTAAAATTCTTCTATTTTTCTTAGTTCTTGACATTGCTGTGTAGAAAGTTGTATTTTGAGGATACAATTATTGATTATCTAAAGATACAAACAAAAAATTTATGGATACATTTTAACCGTCTATATTTTTAAGTGTACCCATTCATTTTAGAAAAAAAAAAGTGAAGCATTTTTACATGGTAGATAAATTAGAGTGCGTCCCTTTCTGAATTACAAATAAATTATTTCAGCAAGTAAATGTTCGATGTTACACATTATCCGAAAAATATTACTTTAAATTATTTTCCGATCCACTTAATACAATAATCGATGTTTTCAGGGATAAACTGGTAGCTCGTAAATAAAAAAAAGGATACAACATTTAGTTTGATATTTGGTACATAAACAATTTCGATACGTTTAATTTTTGCTTAAATGAGTTTTTTCATCCTTTAACGTTCAAGTGATCTTTTTTTGAGCAAGGAATTTTATTTAAATTTATATTTTTAATTGTTTGCAATAAGTTTCATAATTCTTTTAAAGAGTTATTGCAGGTTTTAAGGACTTTAGTTAACCCCTTTAACATACACTGGAGTGTATATCCGTCTTGTTCAACCAGTGCGCTGAGTGTCCTGGATGTATATACCGTAAAATCGGGCGTACAACGCGAACCTATACTTTCAAGCAGCAAATTTTTTAATTTTTAGGTATATTCGTCGTATAACGCGCACCCTCTTTTTTACGAAGAAACCTGAAATGTACATGCGCAATGCGCTTATGTTTTGATCTAATTTATTTGAGGTATCATTCCAAGTTTTAAAAAATAATAGTATTCTTTTAGAGTTACACACAATCCTTTAAGTTTATAATGAATGCCCTTTTTTTAAAAACAAACAGTATTCCAATGTATGTAGAGGTCAATTTTTGAAGTGAAAACTTCTTTAGAGGCGTTGGGCACATTTTGGCAGGGGAAAATCTTATGGGTTCGCATCACCGACATGCTTATAGCAGAAAATCTGCAGCTATACAGCTGACGTATTGTGCTGTGTTTTCCTTATAAGAGAAATTGAATGGATTTAGTCAAAAGTTCAATGTGTATATACTGTGCATTATTAAAATAGTGTTTTTGTTTGATTATTATTTGAATAGTTTAATTGAAGAATCGTTTCCAGTACAATAGTGAGTACTAAATAAATATACAAATATTTTTAAGACAAAAAAATAAATAACAGAAAATTATTTTAAATACTCGCATTTATTTTGGCGTGTGAAAATTTTATATTATTTAAAATTATTTTAAATCTTCGTATTTATTTTGGCGTTTGAAGAATTTTTTTTTTATTTTCGAATATTTAACCTCTGCAATGCATCACGCAATCTGGATTAGTATTTCACAGTGGCTTAGACGTTTTCTTACTACCGTGGTAAAACAGACTTCTAGTTGTTCAATTACAATTTTATCGTGGATTTTGAAATTAAAAATTTTATAAAATCTAGAAAAATTCCAAATTAATGTGTTGAAGTTTAAAATATGGTTATTTATACAAAATTATAGTTTATTACCTTATATCATTAAAATCTTTAGTTTAAAATAAAGCAAACGGCTCCGATTTTAATTTCATTAAACATTTTATTTTATTTAAAAATTTAATATTTCGAAATCATTATTTATTAATTTAAATTGTCAAAAATAAAATATATGCTCTGCTATTTTTTGCAAAATGATTATCTATAATTTTCTATCATTCGATTTTATTATTAGAAATTTACGAAGAAATATTGCCAGGGTATTAGGGTTATTTAAATTATCCGTTTTTCATATTTGCTTAGATCCTTGACATTTTGCCCTTATTTCTGCTTTGGAAATGACTATTCACAAATCACAGGGAGGTACTTACGATGCTATTGTCTATGAATACGATCGCAAACATCCTAGAGAATAAGTATACGTAGCTTTAACAAGAGTAACGAGGATTCAAGGTTTATTTTTGGTTACTCAAGAAAATATTAGCAGCAGCTGGAAATTTTGGATTGGTAGAACAGGAACACCTCTAAATGCTTCAGAAACAGATAAACATCATAAAAGATCAACAAGTCATTGAGAGGAACTAACATTAGAATTGAAAAGGTTACAAAACAATACACTACAATCGGTCTCTAAAACTTTTGTAGAATTCATCTCCAACAAGAAAGGATTATCGATATTTTCATTCAATTGTCAAAGTTTGCGTGCGCATGCAGCTGACCTAAAAATGATGCTATCGTAAAAAAGTCAAATGTTCTGCTTTTGTCAGAAATTCGTATGAAAAACGAAGAACCACTTGATATTCCGAATTTCAACTTTGTTGTAAGTTATAAAAGACCCGAAGTTCCAGCAGCAGGCGTAGCTGTTTATCACAATACTCAAGATACGTCACACTTCATTACTTCACAAATGGACGCGTACATGCTAAATTCACTAGAAGTATTGGCCATAATGTTTCTAATATAGGCGAAATATGTGTTGCTCGTTGCGATTCCGAGAATGGGCAATACATATTAATGGTTGTCGTTTATATTTCGCCTGGAAAATCTGTGAGACAGATACAACAATTTTTATTCGAAAATTTGATGATTCATACCAAAGAAAGTTCTGAAATACTCGAAAAAAGATTTGGCGAAAAATATGATAATGCACTGGTGATTTTAAGTGGAGACTTCAATATTAACTTTGCAGATGATAAAAATTACCACTAATTGAATTTCTAAATAAAACACTTAATTTAAATATGTCCAATGATCGATAAATCAGTACTACAAAATATAAAACTACGATCGATGAGGTTTTTACGCGATACTTGCGATAAATTTGAATCAAACCTTTTCCTTTCTTACTTTAGTTACCATAAGCCTATTGTATCTTTTTAGAAGAAAATGAAATAATTGAAAGTACAAAAAGTCTAAGTATTGTTGAAATTAATGATGACAAAGATGGAAATAATTAAAATAATGTTAAAAATCAAGTACATTGAAATTTAAGTAAACACAAAAACTATCCATAAATAATATGATTGTATATTAATTGTTATTTAAATTGAATTGTATGTATATTTTGTCATGATCTTGTACAGCCCGTAATATATTTGAATAATAAAAAAACCATATAAACATGCATTATTTGTTGCTCGGAGTGTCAATAGATGTGAAAACCAGATTGATGTTGATAATTTTAATTCAAACATTATGAAATTTCAAATTTTTATTTTAAAAATTCTAAGTTTTCACTTTTACCGGCAGTCTCTAAAACTGCTAATTTTTTCCCCCTATGTTCATATTTTCTTTCTTTAAAAGCTCTCATTTTTATACCCGGCGTTTAAAACCCGTAAATTTCGATCTTATTTTTTGTTTTAAAAGTGCGCGTTGCGCTGGATTTTATGGAAGACGTTTTTCCGAAATTCGATTATTTTATTTGCGCTGCTACCAATAAAACTATTCCGAAGAGTATGGAATGCAATAAAATGACCTTGACACTGTTTACAAAGGATTTGCCGGCCATCGGTATAGTGGTTAGTGACGCTGACAGCGTTACCGTTGGGCCCAGGTTCGAATCTCGGAGATGGCATTGAACTTGGAAAATGAAAAGTGCCTTTACGGCATGGGGATACTCCAAAAAAGCCGTTGAGTTGCAAGTCGTTTGGGTCTCGTGAGTTTGGTGGGAAGCTCCTGATCACACCCAGTTTGCTCTCCCTCAAAACTGATCCAAATCCTACTGTCACCTGAATGGTGCTCAAAGCTACGGAGAACGACAGGCGTACAAGGGGCTAGCCCTTTGCCGCGATGAATTTTGCGGGTCTCGATCTGACACCTTCAGACAGGTGGCAAAAGAAACAACACAAAGGATTTACTTATTTCAGAGAAAGTTTTGCTTGTCTGTGCCTTTCTTTCCAATCTAATACACCGCATGCATACGCCTTTGTGAAGAACCGTGGCACGGGGGAGTGAATCCCGTATTTTTTAATTCACAGTGAAGAGATTAAATCATAAATTTATACAAATAACGCTTTTAATCCTAAACTTCAGATATTTATTCCAGTTAACAGGCTTCAGGAACGTTATTTTGTTACTATATGTATTTAATGCTGTTGCAATCCATCAATACAGCAATAGTTTTCCAATTCTACGTTTCAGTAACTTCCGCATCACATATAAAACCCATAACCTATTTAAGTCATAAAAATACATCACATAAAATACAATGACGAAAAGAAAGAATACTCTCTTCATAAAATATAGTCTCATAATTCTTTGCAGAAAACTTTTTTTTTCCATTTCTATTTTAATGTTGGGCGCGTGATAAAAATAAGCAATAAATCATTTACAGCTGAATAAGCACACATAAATAAGGTTTTTGTAGTTTAGATGTTTTGAACTTTAATTTATGGTTCCCTCTTTCCTCGTTCCATTCATAACTTTGTTTCTTGAAGAGCCTCGAGGAATATCTTAATCTTCCGCTATTTATTTAAAAGAGGGAAAAGCTCTCATTTTTCACTCATTTTGGAAGAAAATTCAAAATTAACGGCCTGCTATAGAAGGTAAAAATGCTTTTTTTAAAATTTTTAATCGCTTTTTGCAAGCTGCTATTGGAAGCCTACAGTAAATTGTTTTCTCTTCTAATATGGGGTTCATTACTGTTTTTGTTACACTATTTTACGTGATTTTTATTCTATTTTTTCCATTCTACTTTTGGCGAATCCACGTTCCTTTTTCAGTAATTCATACAAGTTATGAATTGAAGTTAATATATATTTTACACACATATGACTGCTCTATAAAGTGGATGAAAATAGTGATCATGGTTCAAAATAAGTCTAAGCCGCGTGTTTAAAACAGTTATTGTTATTCACTTTTATTGAAGCTAGGGTTGTGAAATGCTGAACATGGATTGAAGATCAGATATCAGTTTAATGATAGCTGTAATCTGTAAAGAAGAAACTTATTTCTCTCCCGATCATTAATGAGTTATCTTTTCAAACACAGAATAGTAATTGCCATGGATGTTGAAAAGTATACAACCTTAAATTTTTCATTGGAATGCAAAAGCTCGTAAAGTGCACGTAAGCTGGCGGTTGTGCTTTGCCACTATTTCCACATTCATTGAAAAATATACTATAGTGACCCAAAACACTAAGAGCGTTGGGAAGTTATGGGAAACTTTGGTTACTGTAGGTCCATTCCCGAGGCATCTGGAGAGGGCCGAGGCTGTTGCCCGCTTTCGGCTAACCACCGGACATGACTTTTTGAAAGAAAACTCCATTGGCTTGGACTGTCTGCTGACGAGGTCTACCTGCTGTGTGGCCGTTCCAGAATGGATGGCTACTGCCTCCTCCAATGCACTGGACTCGATGAATATCCGACTGATTACGTCTTCAGTCGGTATTCGGAGGCTCGGTGTCAAATGGTCAAGAATCCAAGCACGGGCGTTGGATAAATAAAAAATACAATCATAGATTGTCTTATACCAAGGATAAGATAATTTTAAAGCAAGAAAAAAGAAACATCAACTGAAAATCCACGAACATATTAAGTACCGTATTAGAAACCAAGACACGCTATTTCAAAAAGTATATGTTATAATATTGCGCTTATTCCAAGAAAGATCACCTCGCATAAGTGTGCCAATACTGGCAACTTATCCACATAGATGCGAATGAGCCTATAGAGTCATGATTTGTAATGCTACGTTTACAGATTTTGGTGCATAGGTTCATCCTGTAATATATATATAATTTAGCTACAACTATTTAAACGGCAGATTATAATTTTTTAATTTCAGTTGAAATGATAGCTCTGAAATAAAGAAAGAGAATATTTAGAGTCAATTCTGCGTATAACTAGAACCAAATCTGATATTATTCCTTTGCCTCAGAAATATTCTTGAAATTGCGCACTGTCAACCTCACAGCAAATAAGTTGATAAAATCATTTAATGAAATGTGATGTCAATGAAAAAATATTAATTTTAGTGTCTTAACGAAAAAATTATTTAATGTGGTTATTTTACAAGAGTGAAGATGTTAAACCCGAAAAATAATTGAAATAGGTAACATTTGTTAAAATATCTACACAAATAATAAAAGCCCTGTAAATTTGCAAAAAAGAAACAAAAACATTCTTGTAGCAAGAACATTTTTTATATATATAATGTGTGTGTCTCTCTCTCTCTCCTATAAAATAAATAGTATAAAATCTGGCGTACAACGCACACCTATACTTTCAAGCTGAGATTTTTAATTTTTCGGTCTATTCGCCGCGTATAACGTGAACTCTGTTGTTTTCGAAGGAACCTGAAATCTACGTGCGCAATGCTCTTTTGTTTTTAAGTCATTCATTCTATGTATTATTCCATTCTTTAAAAAAAAATAGTTTATTTTTTAAACTACAACCTAAATTCATAAGGAAAATGACATTTCTTTTAAATAAACAGTATTTCAATATATATAAAGCCTAATTTTTTTCTATCTTCGTTTTTTTAAGCTCTCATTTTTATATCCGGCGTATAACACGCGACCATATATTTCGATCTTATTTTTTGTGTTAAAAGTGTGCATTATACGCCGGATTTTACTGTAATAAACCAAAAAAATATTTAACAAAAAAAAAAGGTCTCTGCAAACTACTACGAAATTTCATGCATTTATTTCTATTAACACGAAATGAAAGTTACTTAAAATGAAAAGATTGCCATTCTGGAAATGAACAAAATACAGAAAACTCAAGCTGAGTAGACGAGATTTAAGAGGGGTGGAAAATGACGCAGAGGTGTTTTTACATGTTTCGCTGAAAGATGTTTAACTTGGTTTTGGAATACCCTCGGAATGTGATTTGAGCCAGTTTTGTTATCAAAATTACTTTCACCCTCCACCCCTACTAACGCCACACAGAAACATCTCATCTTCTACAGTCGGCTTTAGAATTCCGTGGCAACTGCATCACAAAGTGAGAAAAAAAAACGTGAGTTTGATTCATACAATTTTTTTTCTATTTCAGAAGAAATTTTTTTACGAGCACAATGTCAGAGAGCTTAGGGAGAAAGCAAACTGCTATTTCGCTCAAAATGAAGATGGATTTCTTAAGGTTGTTGATCAGAAACAGAAGATGAAAATGGAAATCTGTAAAGATTTTGGTATTGCTAAAGTTTGTATTTAATTTTAAGTTTTTGTTTTATTTAACATTAGCTTTTGTGACTGTTTTTGTTGCAATGATTTTTATTAAATGCATGCATACATACATATCCATGTCAATAAAATGTACTCTAATAAACTTAGTTTTGCTTAATATATGTATTTTTTGCAATATCCTTTAACATGAGAACATAAATTAATTTCACTAAATTAATTCTTTGAATTCTTAAGAATAGTTTTTATTACTCTTTCAATGATCAAGCACATGTTTTTACTTCTCTTACAAAACTTTTATCATTATTTAAGTTCTTAAGACCCTTAACCCAAAATTGGGAAAATAAATATAATAATAAGGAAAAACAGAAAAGAGAGAGAAACAGCCAATGAAATTCTTTCATCGGATTTGCTGTCCCGTGATAATTTGAACCCTCGTCCGCTATCTGAGGAGTGAAATTATTTCTTAGCCAGCGCAGATCCCACGTTTCTTGTGTATCTGTGACTGGCTGTCAGAATTTCTTAAAAGTTGTCTGCAATCTTTCGATGGAAAGTCTTATTCCTCTTCTCACACTTCGAGGGCTGTCAGCGCTTCCCCCGGACCCTTTTTCTCGAGAGTTTTTTGTACATAATAAATCTCGCGAAAAGAACTTTAAGATTTATCCCTTTTTTATGTCTGTGTTGTTCAAGATGTGTGTAGGACTTTTTTTAATACGAAGGGTTTGTTTTAGTTTTGACGTAAAGTTACGCCAGATATTTCAAACGTTTCTAAGCAACTTTTTATATTTTTTGCGTATAAGTTTGGCAAAAGAAATAATTTCTTATGAGTAAACGTGTCTTTATTTGTTCCGGTAGATATGATTTCGAAAGGATTACACGTTGTGAAAAAAATTATTAAAAATTCCTTGAAAGCAAAGTATTACCTTTTGAAATGGACTTAAAATTTATGTTATCTAAAAGTTTGACATTCCGTATATTTCTTCACGAAATAATTTTAAAAATCTCACAAACCTTCCTCGAGACTCATTTCCAGAATGATGCATTTAATTTTACTTTTCTGTAAAATATTCTTGGAAACTAGCTGTTAACCACTCGCATCTACGAGAATTTCATGAGAAAGTATATATATTTTTTTAACATTAATCATCCAAATCTTAGCACGAAGCTGTGATTTTATTAAAATGCATTTTTATAGCCTTCACCTCTTGATTAAAACGAACAATACTTTAATTTATTCGATGAAATAATTCGTAACTCCCCAGTAAGGAACTGATTTCTGTGTGCATTCGTTCTTAGTGAATTTCTACTCAAGAAAAGAAACATGCTTCCCAAATTACAAGCCTATGGGGTTAATAGTTCAAAAGTGGGGATTTTTTTTCTGTAACACCCCCGCAATGGACTTGTATGTTGATTTCCTAATCCCCCCTCCCCTTTAGCAGATCTTTACTGAACAATAAATATATCCTTGTAGAATATAAAATTAGTAGGTGTCGTTGTTCGAAAACGTTTTTATTTATACTACCCTCTACCCTTGTGCATGAATTTCTTCAAAATCCGGTTCTTAAATGTTGCTAAATCAAAATATGTCGCCAAGCATTCGTTTCGTAAATGTGAGCGAAAACGACACGAAAATCACACAAGGCAAGGGTTCTTAAACTTTCGATCTAAGCTGTAGGTAGCACTGTTGAGGTCGGATCACTTCTGTGAAAGGCTGCGTTCGGAAGACATTGGGATGCTCGTAGGTGTGAGCCTTGATAGGTCACTGTAGGTTTGAGAGGGTCCAAGAGAATCTGGAAATTAAACGGAAAGAGAGAGTCCGTTGGAGTGTGCTGGGGCGTCGTAGAGTGTCGCAGCCTATGGAAGTGTCTCTCTAGCATCTGTGAAGCTTCTTGGTTTCCCCTTTTGGTGTCTATTAAAAGGTAGCAGGAGGGTTCGATGGAGCACTTAGTCCTTGTTAGGACTCTAATCTTCTATCCTTGAATTATGAGTGACTGAAATGATTTCTATTTTTGCCCAGTGTAAAAAATAATATTTGAAGGGAAAAAGTTTAACTATTGAAGGTTAATGAATAATAAATACTTTCCAGATGAGATTAATAAAAATTAAAAAAATCTCTTAAGAGCTCAAAACATGAGAAAATTGAAATCTCGAAGTGGGCGGAGTTATCCAAGCCAATCCGGAAGCAGCAAGCGCCCGAGGTTCCGTGATAGAAAAACTTTTCTTAGGAGTGAGAGAGATTTAAGTTATAATGAGAAGCAGGATCTGATTGGCCGAGACTGGATTTCGGCTAATGTTGTACATATAAGTCGGAAATGGACGCCAACCAATCAGAACTATTAAAAGGTGGAATACGTCACACCCACAAAAGCAACACGTGAGGCAGAATTATTTCTGTTCGGACGTAGTCGGGATCACTATTCGGCTATTGGTATTAGTCACTTCTCACGCGGTGAATTTTGAAGCCAGAGATTGACGTGGGTACTGCGCCAGCCACTTTGTCGGCTAGATAAGCTTCGGTGCGTCCGCTCTCGCATACTTTCCCACGTGAAACTCCATGACCTTTGAGACGTCGCTAGTTCGCCAACAGGAATTGGTCCTTCGGTGAAGACCGCCGCATGGGTAAGGACCAGTTTCGGGAATCTTTATACTGACAACTGTTTTGTGTGATCGTCGTTTTGCAGTGGCTTCTTTTCGTGAACAGTGAGTGGCGGTGATTTTGCTTTTTACTTGGAACAACTAGAACAGTAACTCATGTTATGTTAAAAACAGTGTACAAGGATGATGCTATGGGGAGGGGGTGTAATTGAAATGCTTCAGTGATTTTTCCGTTTCAAAATTCTTGGAAGTTCCATTTGATGACAAACGTAGTTCTGGTTGGCCTTCCATAGCCCGAACATCTGAAGATAATAAGAAAATTCGTGGAATCATTAAACATTGACGACGGACCATGGAAGTAATTGTGGATCTGTCAGAAAGTGATTTAGAGTTCATTGCAGCGAGTTTTGACAGAGCCCTTTCTCACAAAGCCCGATCTTTACGACAATACTTCTCAAACTTTCTACATTTGCAAACTAATTTTTATTCAGAATTTTCATGACTTTCTCTCCATACGATAACTATGTAATGAATGTAATAATAACATACTTTGACGCTAAAGCTACCATACGACCTTAATTATAAACCGTACTAATTATCAAGATGTTCAATTTTCTATGTGATATTTTTAAGTGATAGACATTTTAAGTACATATTTTATAATAGGATAAGAGTATTAGGTTAGTATAGTAATTAATAATATAAGTAGGGGAGACCGGGGAAATATGACTAATGTCTTAATTTTTCCGTATTCCACTAGGCAGCAACATCAAATGAACTCTACTGGCTCTCCTTTTGGCCTTTCATTAAACTATAGTATAGTCACGCTGAAATCGCCCTTTTTGTGTTAGTTGTGAAGCTTTGATTGTTTTTTGATGCTACGATATGACTTTTATGCATGTGTAAATAAGCTCTGCTACAGATACAAGTAAGATATAAAGTTTCTCTTTAATATTTATGAGTAACTTAGTTTAAATACTACCTATTACCATGAATAAATGTCAATTAATTGCCTTACTTCATGGTAATGAGAGCGAATATTTTTAAACAGACAGTCTGGGGCAAGATGACGATCCGAAACACGGGGTGAGATGACGAGCTCGTCATCTTATCCCGTGTGTTTCGGAATTTATTAAACTTACTATTGTTGTCCATTCTATTAAATCCTGTGAACACTTATTTTCTGTGTATATTCGATATTGTTCATTTTTTTAAGATGCACAGTCGAAATTATTTGAAAGACAAAACATTTTTGCCATCCGCTAAGCCCCCCCCCCCAAAGGAAGGAATGTAACAATAGTTTGTTGCTTTACAGCTACTGGCTTTTATCTGCCACTTTTTCTGATTTTTTGCGAGAAAACGAATGCTTTCTGAACTTGTAGAAAGAGGCCCACCAGGAACTGTAGGCAACTGTAGTGATAAGGGCTGGAAAAATGAGGGCACCTTTTTCTCGTTTTTAAGGCACTTCTATCTTCATGTGAAACCAAGCAAAGAATCTCCTAATCTGTTGATTTTTGGCAATCACAAAACTCATATAACTTTGCAGGCTATCTTATATTACAAAGCGAATCACATCATCAGGTTGGGTTGCTGTCGCACACATCCCATCGTCTCCAGCCCCTTGTTGTATAATTTTTCAACCAGTTATAAACGCACTATAGCCAAGCATGTGACAACTTTATGGTCACTCATCCAGAACAAACTATCACAGACAAAAATATTGGTGAGGTTTTTTGAGCATCACTTACTTCAAATCAGCTACAGTTGAAAATGCCGTTGAAAGGGTTTAAGGAATATGGGATCGAGCCTCATAATCCTCTTGTGTTTAGCGAACATGACTTTGTTGCGATAAAAACTATTAACCATGCTGCTGTTGGCGATGAAACTGAGAATAATAGTGCTACTCCTCAGACCCCGGTAATAGAAGACCACCATATAAACCCTCCAGAAAAACCAGAACTTAAGGCAAATGCTGATTCCGATGCACCAAAGAAGCCTGTTAGTGTTTTTTAATTCTAATCATTACCTAAAGCAACACAATGTGAGAAAACAAAGCAAAAAATTGAGCTCAAGTATTCTTACAAGCACACCCACCAAAGAAATGTTAGAACAAAGGGAAAAGCAGAAGGATGAACAGGAAGTTTAAAAAAAAACCGAGAAAAAAGCTCGAGAAGCTAAAAAGGGAGTAAAAAAACTCAAACTGTTCCTGTAGGCCTAAGTCTATAAAATCCAGGCCAAACATTCCAGTTGTATCAACTTCAAAGAACGGGGTTATAAGATGTCCTGCTTGTGAAGAGGCACCCTCCAACAGAAGAATGGATCCAGTGCTGTAAATGCCAAGAGTGTTGGCATGAGGAATGTTCCAATTATAAAAATGTCATTTTTTTGTGTGTGTGACTATTGTTAGGTACACATCTAAACACTTCAACATTACGTTACTATGCATTACGGTTAGTTTGATACTTTGTAAGATGTAAAAACACAGTTATCATTTGTTAAACCATGTAACACATTCAAAAGATAAAATATGTTCAACCTTTTTCAGTGTCGCCATCTTGCCCCAAGGCAAAAGTCATCTTGCCCCAGTATGGGGCAAGATGACGATTTGTTAAGGTTATGAAAAAATGAAATAATCCTTAATTTCTTTTATTGGAAAAATTAAATGGTAATATATTTTAATACTACAAAGGACTACTCTAACAGTTCATGTAAAATTGATTTTACTACCCTTAAAAATAAATTAATAAACAACAAAAAACTGTTAACGTCGTCATCTTGCCCCGGTCTCCCCTATATGTTGTTGGTATTGATAAATTAATTACACAAGGCTACAAAAAACAACTTTTTGTCTGTTTCCTACTTTTAAATAGACTGTTCTTACTAATTTTGGGTTAAAAAAACGAATATGTAAATGAAATTTATTTATTAGCTCTTGTTTTTAAGATATACCACAGCCCATCCATCAATTTATTGGTTAATTTGAAGAACAAAACGTTACTAAATAATACATACAGTACAATAAGTCATGTTTCTAGAAACAGTGTTCATAATCAGTAGTATTTTTTAGTTTATTTCCTGTGAACATTTTCTTTTGAATTGCCTCTAGTATATCGAAGCCCGAGTATCCCGAATTATCCCTGTCCACTAGTAGTTTGAGAGCATTGATTCATCCCGAAGACCCTGATATATAAGTTCCATTGCTGTGTTATCTTGATGAAACCTTTCACCATGTTTACATCGCTTACAGTTCCTTTGTTTTAAGGGGGGGGGAATCAAGACGGGAATGTAAAAAATGGATCTTTAGAGACATATTGCATCCTGGGTCATGAAAATTTTGTTGGAGTTATTTCACCAACTGTTGATAGTTCTCATCCTTTTTGCTGTCTAAAACTCCTTATACCACACTTATCTTTGAGACCTAAATATAGTTGAATTGATTTACCTTGAGTTGCAAGACGAAGAACTGCGAATATCACTTGAATCGTGCACTATTGCCTGTTCTTTGTTCTACTGATGCTGTAGGTTAGACTCAAAACACACCTGAAGAAAAGTGTCGCGGTTACACGCCTTTCGGTGAAATAAAAATCGACCTTGAGGCAAGAGCTTCCATCTACCCGCTCAAATGAACATTAAAAAGATTATACACAGAAAGTAAAGATGAGTAAAAATACAGCTATATCTATTAATAGCGAGTTCTGAATCTTGAAAACAACAGCTAAACTGAAGTTTTTATGATGATTTCCGTGTTTAGCAGACCAAAATACTTAATATCCGACTACGTTAAAAATGCCATTTTCGGTCAAAAATCACATTTTCTTTTTATTTTACCATTTTAAAGGTCAAGCAATTAGCTTTCTAAATCTGTCTTTGTTTTGTCTGTGCGATAATTAGAAAAAAAGTTACAGGTGTTTAAAATATTTTTACAGCTGTCATTCGAAACCGGAAGTTGTAAAAATATTTTCCGAATCGAAACCGGAAGTTGCCTGTTTAACATGCTTTTTACCGATAATTTTTGCAGTTTCAACCCATTATAATTTTTAAAAACTATTTCTGACAATTTTTTAAATAATTTAATTGATGGGCAACAATTTCGATTTTTTAATTCGACTCTTGCGATTGGCAACATTTGTTTCTTCTGACCTCACATGTTTTTGTTTTGATTTGCGTCTTACGAATTTTGATCCTAAATTTCTTCTAAAAACTTTACTCTCTTTTCGATTTAATTGTACAATTTTTAGATCGTTGATCGTTTCTAGACATTCTGCTTTTAAAAATTCAAGTTATAATGGTTCATAAAACTATAAAATTAACTTCTTGAAAATGCAACAGTGGACTCTGATAACAGTGGACTGGTAACAAAAACATTGGAAGTAACAAGTATTCAAACTTGTAATGAACAAAAACTGGATTCACTGAAGAATTTTTCACAGTGCAAAGAATGTTTTAATGCAACGTTAAGAGGTTATGGAATATTTTATTTAAATATTTTGGGAAGTATGTTTTTCTCAATTTGTGTTTCTTCAATCGTTTTGAGAAGAATCTGTACCTGCATGAAGATTACTTGTTTGGACTGACTTCTAATGTGACTTTAAAATGCTCCAAATGTACTTTTATAGTCAATTTTTCAGCTACTAAAAACCAAACTTCAATTAATTTGCAACTTATTTGTGGAATGTGAGTTATTGGAAGATGACATTTGTCTGCGAGAAAGTTACGTGCTAAGCTGAATATGCCCTGTATGGCAAAAAGAGCATATAGACTTTGTGAAAGAAATGTTTTGGCTGCTGCAACATCAACGGCTAAAGATGTCATGAATGATGCTGCTTTGGTAGTAAAAAGCATTATACAAAATGTTCCAACACGTCAATTGGAGAATGTGGAATATCCGTTGATGACAGATACGTGGACATTCTTCCGTAAAAGTTTCTTTAGCAATTTTATCCAAGGCCACTGGGAAACTTCCAGATTAGGAAATGATGTCCAAGTTTTGAACATGCGTGTTCCTGCATTCATCTGGTATTTACTTCAATCATGGAATCTGTTAGTGCGTACAAAATCTTTGTATGATTTTATACCACGAGATCTTAAAATTATGTTGATTTCTATGGTGTGTGATGGTGATTCCCAAGGATACCTTTTAGTTAAAGATCTATTTGATGTCAACAGTGTCATAAAATGAGTGCCTAAGATACTTCTAAGAAAGAGTGAGTATTCGGCAAAGAAATCATAGAAAAAACCAGAAAAACCTCGGTGGGAAAGAAAAACCTAACAGTGTTATGATTAATAAAATTCAAAACTATTGTGGCAGTAACACCAATCACGTCAAAGCTCTGCTAAGGGCGGCATTTTTTCTCGGTGGCTCCATCAGAGAGATACCCATGTATGCACCATGCCCAACTGGAGCTGAGAGCTGGTGTGAGTATCACTGAAGAATAGCCACCGGAAAAAATATATATAAATAAAAGTGTAAGCCTTTCCATGAAACTTTTAAATATTGTTAAACCTATGTACACAAAGTTGTGTGATAAGCAGTTATTATAAAATTGCCTCCACGGTGTGACACAAAGGCAAACAAATCATTTAACGCGTTTTTTTTGGCAAATTGTTCCGAAAGAAACTTTTATTGAGCTGAAAACATTTTCTTTGGGTACCGATATTGCTGTCATTATTTTTAACAAAGCTTTTATTTGTTTGTTAGGTAGTTTGAAAGCTTTTGGCATAAATGCAAATTATTATACACTGCGTGATGACAGATTTCTTGCCATCATTCGCGCAGTGACTCGAAACAACATTCTTTGCCTTTTTAAAAATCAGCCAGAAAAAAATATAGGACCCACAGAAAGTGAAAATTTAACAAAATACCAAGGAGTGGAGATGTTAAATATAAATCATTAGAGTTTTAGTAATATACTTGCGATATTTTGTTTTGAAATTACATTTATAAAGTTTAAATGCATTTTTCTCAAAACTGTTTTTTTGTAAATTTCTTGATATTTCAAATGTGATATCTAAAGAGCCAATAGAGATACTTGTATGAAATTTTACACAAATGTTATTAATAGTATTATCTAGAGGTTGGACTACCATCTAAGAAATTGAACAATTGTTAATGATTTTATAGTTGGATTTCCTTATAAAGGTATCGAAAATTTGAATGAAATTCATAGGTTGTAGCTTCGATTAGCTATAACTTTTGATTAAAAGAAAATAATTTAAAACTTGTAGTACAACCTCTAGAAATGTGATTGAAAAATGTGCTGCAGCAATTTGTTTTGCAAAATATAAATTATTTTTAAAAATAGAGCCTTTGAAAAAATTTAAAAAATTAATTAAAATTTCCTTAAAATTTTAAATTTTTTTTAACATTTAATGTTTGTATATTATTTATAACTGTATTTTTTATATAGTGCAAAAAATTAAATTAAAAATGTAAAATTTTTAGTGAATTTTAGAAAAATAAAAAAATAGGTTTCCGAACGTAGTCGGATACCTTAATAATATACTATTTTTGACCCGAAACAATTTTGATGTTGCCTAATGTTATCAAATACTTTGTGTAGTAGTGATACATTTATAGGTATTATATCAACGTAGATGTGTATTTTATTTTTTATTATGTCATAACTTATATAATATTTTGTTTTACTTCCTTTGAATTAATAATATTTTAAATAACCTTTTATTTCGATCTTTCAATAAGCTCGCCCCCCACAGTTTGAGAAACGCTGCTTTACGACAATTCGTGATAGAAAAATGGTGTAATGCCAGTTTCTCACCCCCCATACTCACGCGATCTTGCTCCATCCGACTTTTTTTGTTTCCTCGAATAACAAGAAACATTAAGGACAGTGTTTTGCTTACAGTACTAAGGTGCAGAAAAAAACAACAACGGAGGCGCGTTGCCAAGCACCACAAAAGATTAATTTAAATAATGTTTTGAAAATTGAGAAGAAAGATTTAGATTAGAGCATTAGCGCAAGGGGAGAGTATTTTAAAAGGAGGGAGGGGCTGGAAAGTTAGTGTTTAAAAGTTCAATAAACAAGTTTAAAACAATCAAGTTTGGTTTCTTTTGAATACCCCCTCTTAAATTCAAATATCAGAGACAAATGAATGAATTCCATCAAATGTTTTTACAAAATATGTAACAGGTTAAATATGTTAAATATTTAAATGTTAATATGTATAACATGAATATTAAATGTTAAATATGTAATATACAGCATATTTTGCCCTGTTGTATATTTACAATAGAATCTGCCACATCGACGTAAATTAAAGTTTCCTAAAAAAGTATAAATTAATTTTCATTAAATAAAAACCTATTAAAATATTAATTAGTTAATCGATATTTAAAGAAAGGAAAAATACAAAGCTTAATCTTCTAAGCACTGTAATTTTGGACTACAAAAAGAAATTAGTAGCTAATAACGCTTCCTTTCTTTTCTTCATCGAGAAGCTTTAAACAAATTGCTCTCCATACAAGCAGAATTATTTTTTCTTTATAAGTTCCCGCACCTTTGATAAAAGATCAGTAATTGAGAAATTAATGAGATAACATGACAAAAAAATGTATAAATAATAAAGGAAGCAAGGTAACGCTGCGAAGTCCTATGCTTTCCTGTGTTGAGATTATCGAACATTTTGTAAAAAATAAATTGATTACGTATTTGAAGGTAATTTATAACGGGCATTATATGGTCTTAGCGACAAATATCTTTTTAGAATGTTATGTAATTTTTATTCATTTTTGATAAATATTTGAAATTCAAAAAAGGAAAACACAAAAAAGTTATTTTTGATGAATTATTTACGTGTACCTTTTGCTTTGATTCACTTTTTCCTCGTCAATTGTATTTTTATTTATCAGGAAAAAAATAATATTCTTTAAAATTGCATGGGTGCTGTTTTATAGTCTCAAAGTATTACATTGAAACACAAACATGTTAAACTTTAAAAGGAGAATATAAAGACGATTGTCAGATAAAAAAATTTTGTATCCTACAGTTGCAGAGATCGGGGTTCGTGGATTTTATGCAATCAGTTCCAACGAATAGAACAGTTCTTCAAGAGCGATGCAATTTACTGTCGAAAAACAAACCTTAAAATGCAGGAATAAAGTTCGCACAATAAGTTTCAGATGTTCTCATAACTTCTACCGCACTCACAATCATCAGTGTCTAAAAATATTGGCACGTAGTGCTAAGATTATCAGCAAACAACTACACTGTATGTGAACACTTCAGCAGCTGAAGTAATAACGACTCAGTTTCAGTAAACAATTGCTAATTATAGTTTACCTTTCAGTTTTTCCTCAAAAAATACACTTACGTCATAGATCACGACGTTATAGACCTCCATTAATTTCGAGAGGCATCCATATGGTCGCCAAGTCTACAAAAATGATCACCGCTACCAAAATGATCACTAAGTCGCCAAATATGATCCCCAAAAATGATGCCAAATTTTGCCATGTTGCCATTGAAACACCGTTATAATGTAAGGGAAAGCGTTGCTTGCGAATATTACAGTTTTTTAATCATAAAATTAATGAAATAGATTTTAACTTAATAAACACTATTTTAAAATAAAACTAAGCTCTATTTCCCCCCCCCAAATTCGTAACAATACTCAAGCTGGGTCATAGGATATTCATATTAGCTACAATTGTAAGGTACACTTAAGAAAAGAAAAATTTAAATATCATATAAATAAATCAGAAAGACAAAACAAATTAACAATTCACTTCAGAGCGTCTTTTTTGTTTTTGTTGTAGTAGAAAATTCTAAAAAAAAAAAAAAAAAAAAAGAGAGACTGAGCAAAAGGAAGTAATTATTATACTAAAATATCCATCTCTCTACATGTAACTAAGCTAAACACAGAGGCGCAACTGCCAATGAGGGTCAAGGCCTACTGTTTAAGCTGTATTAATCTCAGTACACGTGACCTTGGGCACTGAGGTGCATGAGCAGATGTACCAGTCAGTGGGCAATCTAATGTGAAACTCCGTTTAGTTCCCAAGCAAGCCTGGTGCTCATTTATCGACCCACTGAAGGCATGGAAGGCAGGGTCAACCTTGCCCAAACCAGGATTTGAACCTCAGACCTGTAGCATGGAAGCACGAAACTCTATTACTCAGCCTCTGGGCTTCAAAACATCTAATGGGTAAGAATGTTTCAATTATTCAGAATACAGTAGAACGTCGTTTATCCGAACGTTTATTATCCGAAGCGTCAAATATCCGGACCAAAGTCCGGATATGTTTTCGAACAGTGCAATGCTCAACAGTTGCTTAAAGCGAGGCCAAAAGTGACGGGAAAACCCAAGGTGAAGGATATCTGGGAAATTTCAGTTGTGTGATTTGGTAAACATGCTAAATGATGACGAGATTGTGACTTCCGTGCAAGAAGAATCCGCCCTGTGGACGAGTACAACAACAACAACAACGAAAGTAGCAAGGGTCCATCAAACGCTGACACGTTTTTCTGCGTTAGAGACAGCTATGGAGTAGTACAAACAACAATCAGAGTGCTGGCCTACTCAACTGTTGCTCAATAGAATCAGAGAACTTGCAGCGAAAAAAAACGAAGGTGTGCAATGGTACAGCGAAAGGTAAGTGATTATTTTCCACAATCAAGGTAAAATTGCGACATTTTGCACCTATTTTGCTTTTTCTTCAAGCACGTTTCCCGCATGTGATGTTTTTCAATATTCGTATAGTGTCCGGTTTCATATACTGCACGGATCGCATCCGATTTTCGGTTATCCGACCAATCGCGTATCCGAATGGTGCCCGGTCCCAATTGATTCGGAAAAACGATGCTCTACTGTATTGCCTGGTGGGAAATACTTTGATTCATTTCATTTCGTTAATGGTTTTAATTTTGGAAGCAATTCAGATTAGTGAAGGTAAGTATACCTATTTTAATCCTGTCGAATAGTTAGTGTTATTTTGGTTAACTTATGTTACTTTTAATATTATATTTAATTTTTCCTATTTTATGCACTTTTTCCTTTGTAACTAACAATCTAATTCATTTGAATTTCTTTATTATTATTATTATTGCTAATTGTAGAAAAAAACTGATATAAGTGCAACAGAAAAAAGATAAATTAAAGAAATACACACACACACTGTAACAGTTTTGATTCTTAATCCGATTGAAAAGTAGTAAGAAAATATAAGTCCGTATTTATAATTTGGATATATATACCTGTACATATATCGCATGCATTAATGATTCATAATACTATTGGCTAAATGCAGTTCAGTATAATGGTTAGTTATACTAAACCTGTTTCAACATGTATTCCGATTATTAAGGAACTAATTATTGAGCACGCATTTCTAATGGGAGTTCAAGCTGCTTTCAGAAGGTCATAGCTATTTTAACAGGCCTCTGTAGTTAAGGTTGATGACACTATAGCTCAGTTTTTGGGTATAATACAGTAAAAATCGCTTAGCATCAAATTGAGGGGGCTGAAAGATAACTAAGTTGATTAGAGTCCATTTTATTTACATAGAGAAATGTGTATATACATGTATTTAGAAAAAAAACAGTTCAAACCTTTACACAATTTGCTCTATTTTTTTTCAATTATTGTTGACAGAGTTAACAATACCAATGTATTAACAGATTTCTGGTTTCGTCTTCTGTTTTTGATCAACAGCCATAAGAATCTCCATCTCCATTTTAAGCGAAATAGAAGTTTGCTTTACTCCTGAGTTTTTTGCCATTGTGCTCGTAAGAAATTCTTCTAAAATAATAAAAAAGGATAAAAAAATAGTGAAATAAACTTACTGATTTTTATTCACACTGTGATATACTCGTCACCTAATTTCAAAGACAACTGTTGAGAGGTGAGATGCTTTTGTGTGACTTTTGTAGGGGTGCAGGGTGAAAGTAACTCTTAGATAAGCAAAATCTGGCTTAAATCACTGGCTATTTTGAGGGTATTTTAAGGACAAGTTAGCCTTCTTTCTACGAAACATGTGAAAAGACCTCTTTTTCATTTCACACTTTTCTTAAGTCTTGCCTGAGAGTCTGGTGCTTTTTATATTTTGTTCATTCCCAGAAGGAAAATCTTTACGTCTTAAGCGATTTTTGTTTCGTGTTAAACAAAAATGCATGTAAATACATAATTCTTTGTCAAAACCATTGTGTTATTTCACGCTAACCGATGTTTCTGCTTAAGCGTTTTTGCATTAAACATGTTCCACTGTATTTTAATTGCTTATATTTTATTGATATTGTTTATATTTAGAACCACTTATGTAAATGTTTTCTAAATAATTAAAAATCAGACAATTTTTTCACCGACAGAATATGATATTTCTACAGTTAGACACCAATTTACCGAACCTTTATTTAAGTAGTTTTGTTATTTCCCTGATTAAAATGAAAGGGAAAAAAACCTACTATGCAACGAGTAATAAACCACGAACTAACGAATTACTTCAACAGCTGATTTTTTTTTATTTCAAAATGTATTATTCATTTATGATTATGTTACATTTGATGACGGACTGTGCAACTGAATTGAGTAAATTGATTCGTCAGAGTCGATAGTGATTCTGATGCAGAAATTAAAAATGAAACTCCTATCAAAACTTTTATTTCCTACTGCCTTACATTGTTTGGAAACTGTGAAAACATACCTCATGTAGCAGGATGTAATGGACGCAAAATTTTCTTCTCTGCAGCAAGTCAAAAAAGAACTCTTTCGAGAGTCATGAACCAAAAATGTGCCAAACATGAGTCAGTATACTATAGTTTCCAATTAACTAGTGAATAATAACTTACTAATAGCATTTTTAGCAGTTGAATAAAAAGCGTGTAATTAATATTTGTGGATATTTTTTATGTATATGCTTATGAAAAAATTTCAAATGTTAAAAGCAAAACAATTAGATTTTGTTTGGAACCCGATGTAACGAATAACCCCGAATCAATGAACAAAACTTTCTATTCCGATGAATTTGTCAAATTGGGGTCTGACTGTATGTATTATATTAAACTTTTTTCGAAAGTGTAAGCGTTGCAAGCCAAATGAATTTTTTTTTGTAGAAAGTACTTTAATCTGTATGATCCAGAGAAACAATCAAACTGATCATACTGATTACAAAGATAGTAAAATCTACAGTTAAAAGATTGTATAATTTTTTTATTATCTCTAATCTTTCTTTCTAGTATATCTTATCTCTACATAAATTGTTTCTGGCATTTAGGAAAAGAGAAATTGGTCATGAGTGGAAAAGTAATATAATTCTGAGAAATATTGTTATAAATTACATCTAACGTAACCTATTCTTAATTTGACACGTTTCAAGAAAAAAAAAATTCAAAAAATATTATGCAGGTACTGTTTTGATAAAGGTACCGAATTAATTTTATTTATAGTAATCTGTATAAAGAAATACTGAACTCCGTGGATTAAAATTGTTATTTTTATATTAGCATTTTTTTTTTCGTAAATAGAATATATGTGTTCATAGTTCCATGAGATTTTGCTACATTTAAATGATTCCAATTTCAAATCGCAGACGGTGGCAGCATATCTTTTAAGAATAATACATAAAAAAGAGATAATTCTGGTGTAAAGTTTTAACAGTAAAAATATATAAAAATTATTATAAATATTATTCATATAATTTTAGATTTACTTAATACTTCTAGTTTATAATTATTTTGGTAAAAATAACTTCCATACTTATACACAAAGCTACTAATTAGCCTTAATGTTTCAAGCTTCCACAATTTGTATTTAAATCACTGAATCCAGCACAATAATTGTTTAATATTTTTCGACGATGATCTAAACATTTTTAATGTTCCTTAGGTATGTCCCATTCTATTAATAATAGATTTAGAACTTCAAAATCAAGTATATTCCATATGATTCAAAATTATAAGCAGAAAGCCATAGCTTGGTCAAACTGCACTTTTTTGGAACGTAATCCTCCAACAGCAATGTTTATAATACTGCAGCATTCATCTCTTTATTGCTTCAAAAATTACAATAATCAGGTTTGAACTTTAGTATTCAGATAACTTTTCACTGCATGTGTATGTGTGTATGCTATACATTCACTTAAAATAATTTAAAAATTCTAATTTTATTCGTTTTCATATTTAAGGAGGTAGGTTCATGAATTTCAGTCCCCAAACACATTTTTCACCTTTCCTATTTTAATAAAATATGAACTTCTACGCTTCTAATGGTGCAAAAATTATTATTCTACGTGCAGTAGAGGTATT
Source organism: Trichonephila clavata (assembly GCA_019973975.1). Lineage (NCBI taxonomy): Eukaryota > Metazoa > Arthropoda > Arachnida > Araneae > Nephilidae > Trichonephila > Trichonephila clavata. The sequence goes on along the minus strand of BMAO01008379.1, from coordinate 19,416 downwards.
TTTAATAATTTTTTGAAAATGTTTTACCACCTGTCAAAGTCTACTAAATCCATTACTAAAATTCATTTTTCTCAAAACTAACATTTTTACCATATAAGGAACATTTGTTCCTAAACTACTTTATTTAACAGCTTATAACTTTGCATAATTAATAATTACACTCTAATACATACTAAAATCGAGGGATTTTTTCAAAACAATATTCTGACTTAATTTATAGCATTAAACATCATGAAAATTCACTATTTTTTGGGGAAAAAACAGATTTTTGCAAAAAATATTTTAAAAAAAAACAACAACTAGATATCCTATCTATAAAATCTCTGATTAAAGTATGTATTATATAGTTCAAAGAATATTCAGTAAAAAAATTGGAGATTTTTATTCAATAGAATGTTTATAAATGTTCCTTAAAAATACCTATTTTTAACATTTGTGAGATACAGATCCTGTTTCATGAACCTACCCCCTTAAATCTTAAAGAAGAATTTAATTCTTTTTAACGACAGTCTCACTTAATTTTTCTCTTCTAAGAGATTGGAACTTGCGTCATACAGGTTTTACCTTTTCGAAGAAAAAGAATATCCTAATAACTTATACGTACCTAACTCAACGACTGGCTGGTGCCAAGTTTTCCCCTAAAACCACATACACAAGTTCTATTGCCTTCCTTTCATTTTACAACACGACTAAAAGATTCCTACTAGTCTTTCTGTTTTAATACCCTATCTGAGAAAAAGTGGGGATTCATCTCTCTTTTTTTCGAAATTTTCTTGAGAGAATGGATATAAAAAAGCAATTCCACGGATGTTTAAATTACGGGAATAACTTCTTTTCTCCACTCGGCTATTCCCTAAGTCACGGACATTTCCAGAAAGTGTTATACAGAATGATTTCTAAAGAAGCATACGGTTTCAATACACTACAAATCAAGAACAATGTAAAACATTGCTTTTCACCTGTAGTAGAATTACATAGGGCTATTTTAAGTTTTGTTAATTGCAGATGCTCTACTTATGAACCCTTAATCACAGGGGATACATCGAGCCCGTAATTTATTTCCACTGCGATGCGTGTTAAAGTATCAACTAGATCGATAGCGGCTGCGATGCACTGTTTCAGCATCGTCCAGGATGGTACTTACATATTATCGCAACAGTCACCGACGTTCAAGATAACTCGCCAAGTTGCCAACCCCAATTTAGCACGTGTCGTATGCGCTGAATTGACAACCACGTGCTTCGTTTCGTATAATGCCGCCAATAGGTTGCGATAAGGACTTTTACTTTTATACTGACATCTGGTAGTTCTTTTATTTTTCATACCATTCATAGATACATTTTCTAGTTGGAGATTTTCTTTTTAGTATCGTGATAAAAAATACCGCTGCACAGCATTTGCACATTCCATTTTGCTAAATGGAACCCAAAATTTTTCTGTATTGCAGATACCGCTATTTTGACTGATTAGTCACGTGACACGCCCACTATTACATTACTTCTATCTGGGGCTAGACACAAACTTTTTAAAGTGCATCTACCTTACGGTTCACTGAAGTGGCGCCTATCTTTGACTATTACTGTTTTACAGCATCTGGAAAGTGTATACTTCTTTACGAATCACCTTGTATAATAATTGAAAAGCGATCTTCAAACAAGTAGAAGTTGAAGGAGAAACTTGATGTGAGTTTAAATAAGATACAACATGGGTACTTACAGTGTATCTCTAAGTCCCAAGTGTCATCGAGAGCCGAGCCAGCGATTAGAGGGTTCTCGGCCCTGCAGGTCAATTGTCTACCATTGTCCTCAATAGAAGGTCTGAATGTGAGGACACTGCTAGTGAAATTGCCATCTGCGGAGACGGTGTCCTTGTTGTGCTTGAGGCGACTGGAGCCCATCCACCAGGAAATGACTGCGGGAGGTTTCGAGCCTGCACTCTTGCATACGATGTCCACGGGTTTCTCAGCGGACATGGGCCTTGGACCCCCCTCCATCTTTACAGAGATCGGTCGAACTGAAAATAAAATGATACATACATGGAATTAAACGCTTTGGACAGAGGACATAAAGAATATTTAGATAGTTTAAAAAAAGAGGACAATATAGCTGCGGTAGCAGAGTGATGATCGCAACGAACTAGAGAACAGTAATAATTTATTCGAATGTCATTAGAATTTTAACAACACCAATCACCCACCCCTTGTTGGGCTGATACACGTTAAATTTGGATGATGGATTTGGAAATTTGGATGTCAGCTTAGGTGTTAATCTCACACACAGTTTTATATACGTATTAAAATACAACACCAAATAGATTCTGGTTTTTAACCAGACATTTCATATTTTAACGTTTCTAGGCAAAAATGAGCCAAACATGTTTGCCAAGGAACAGCCATCTTTGTTTGCCATCCTATATGGTTAACATGTTTGCCACCTTACGCGGCAGCTAAAAAATACGAGAAATTTTCGACACTGTCCTATTTATAATTTAAAAAAATATTTAACAGTGTATGATTATCCATGCTGTGAGTGGTTAGCGAGTATATATGTTTTCAATAATGTGTAATAGAAACAGTAAAGTATATTTGAATAATTTTACTAAACACACATTTTATATTTTTATTTAAGAAATTGTCCCTTTTAATTGGGTAATAACAACACTGGTAGGTTGCTTTAAGAAATGTGGAAGAGGATAACTCGCATAAAAGCGATTTCTGTTTTCATGCAGTTTTCGGGAAATCTATCAATCCGTGTAAATAAAATGATTGTATGCATTACTTACAAAATGTGTATGAAGAAGTTATTTATGTATGCATTTGCATTATTTTTCTCAACTTTGTTTTGAATTATATAGATCTTTGCACAAACGCGCTTTCTTTTGTTTCCTTTCTTATTATTCTATGCATAAATTTTAACTTTTATAAAGTTTTACTCAACAGTGGAAACTTCCTAATCCATTACATCAAAGTGTTTTTTAAGAAAAATAGCGTTCAAATATTTCCTCATCTTTTAAAAAGGTTCAAAAAGACCAATTTTATAATAATCTTTACACTAAATTACTTTTATCATATAAACAAATATTAAGGCAAAATTATGAAGTTTTTTTATTTTTATTTTTATTAAAATAAAAGACGCTAAACATATTTTCTTTCTCAACCTTGTCTTTGTCTTTTTTTACTTGAAACTCTTACCTTAAGCAATTATTAAATTTTAAAAAAAGACAAAATTAATGAGAAAAATCATATTATAGAAACAGCATTTTATAGCATTTAATGCATAAAAAAAAATTGCTTGACAGTACCAAACATATATATATATATATATATATATATATATATATATATATATATTTTCCAAAAGAATGAACGAAATAGGAAACATTGTTTACAAAATTGAAACAAAACATCGAGAAAAAAAAATCATTGAAAGTGTTGGAGTTCAAAACCCAAGACTTATTTTGAAAAAGAAATTGACAATGCAATTAAAACTGTTGACAAAAGCGAGGAATAAAAGTTTATATATTTTTTTGCACTCTTTACTCAAATATGTTTAATGCAGTATTAAAAAAACAATACATTCTTTACATTCTTCAGTAAAGGAAAAACAAAAAGGGATTTTCATAAAAAATTTTGGAGAAATTTCTCGCTTGGTGAGTTGAAAGAGAGGAAAAAAGCAGAAAAATATTATCACGCATTTAATTATCTTCTTTTTTGATATCTTTCGAAGATTTTCGTTGTTTGGATTCTTTGACACACATTCTATTGTGTTTCTAAAGAATGTTTTTATCTAACATTCGCGTGGGTGTCTTTTATGTTTTCTCTATACTTTATTTAATAGTTAATATTCAATCACCCACACAATTGAAATAGTTAAGTTATTAGTTAAATGCCGCATATTTTCTGTGCACTATAAAGCAGCTGTATAATTTATAGCATACATATAGTATTGTTTTTATTCGTATAAATGTAAATCTGAGATCTATATTTCAGGTTAGATTTAATTTATTCTAAAATAATATTGAACTAATGCTATTATGGGTGGACTTTGATTCAGTCTGAGCTTCCATCACTGATTTCCCCACCACACCCATCATTAGAGGAATTTAAAAATATTATTTTTTAGGTTAGTTTATTCATAAAAGCCTTTGTTGAAACATGATTTCAACGTACAATTCAATCTGCATTTCGGAGTTCAAAGCACTTATGATGAAAATCCCTATATAATCATATATAATAACTCATTCAATAACAAAGAACATTCAAATGACGGCTCTCACACTTGGGGATTTGCCATGTCTGCAACGGCTTAGCTGCCAAAATGCAGCCCATTGGATAATAAAAAATTTCTTTTAAAGAAATACAAGGAAAAATACAGTAATACCCCGAGTTTGAGCTATAAGTGGAACAGAATGATAATCACGTATGGCAAGCATAATTTCGTACATAAATACGTATAAATTATTTTTAGTTGGAGTCGGAGACTAAAACAGAATATTATTATAGAAAAAAAAATGTTAATAAAATCTTGGATAACACACAAATACAAAATTGTAAGCCGAAGCGATTTTTCAGTTTCTGCTACTTAAGGTATTCGACTACCCTAAAATTGTGAATTTTACCAAAAACTGACAATTTTCTTATCATTTTATCTGATAGGCCATCATCTTATTAGCTTTATAAAAATACCGTTCATCATTTTCCATTCACTAGAATAAAAACCATAAGTGTTTTCTTAAAAGCAGATGCCATTACTTTAAGCAAGATGTCACACTTTAAAAAGCGTTTCACGCGAAATGTGTATATTTGAAAATACTCAAACGGGCGCTAGGAATTGCTAAAACAGTTTTGAAAATAAAAACTGAAATTTTTGTTCGTGTTCTGTATAATAGTAGAAGCGTTTTAATCTTCAGATTTATCAATAACTGTTTTATTACAAGATGTACAGTCTCTTATGTGAATATAATCACTGTTTTTTTTAAAGCAATTTCATATAATAACTGAGATAAAGTGCTCTAGGTTTTGTAAAAATTAACATATCTCTTATTCTAAAGGTCATTTAAAATTGAATAACATAGTAACACATCAGAACTGAAAAATTGAAAATTTGTTCATAAGTTTTTGGTACAGAATGGGCAGCATTTATGTTATTTTTTTATAATTTTTTGCCAATTTTTTCCCATTTTAGTAATGATAATTTCTTTTCCTTCTTAATTTTAGCATATTTTTCTTAAAATGTACTGAACAAATCTAAAAACAACAAATTACTTTCAGGAGATAAATTTATGGTTATTTTCCGTTAGGCGTGTAAAGTAGAAATTAGTCATCACGCTAAGCCTTGGAGGGCTCAAGACCATTATGAATTAAGTAAATTTTCTCGAGAGAAAACTTAAATGAACACACACATATATATTTATACACACAAATATCCATTTAACTCTCATTGAAATTAAATAGCGGCAAATTTTAGCATTCGACAAGAGCTTGAAGGAACTTATTTCAAGCGTCCAAATTTGGTAACGAGAGCCACCACTAGAGGGCGCCACCACTAAAATGACTCTCACATTTTTGGACTTGATGTGTCTACCAAAGGCTTAGTCGCTAATACGCAGGGCATTAGGAAAAAAATTATACACACAAGAATTTCTATTGGTACATTACGGTTCTGAACCCTTTAAGACATCGTTTGATTCTCAATTTTGTTCATATAACAGAGTACGATCTCAACTTCAACCCTATTTTTCAAAAGATTGCCAAATCATCCAATTGTTTTTGCTGATTTGACGCATTACTGCTTCAACCACAGAATCTGCTGATTTGGCGCGTAAAGATTAAAATCATGTCCTTTTTGGATATTCTGCATTGCTTAAAATAAGCGGAAACTTCTTGTATAGAATAGGACGTTTTAGTGTTCATTCTAAGCATCGTTTTTTTTTTTTTTTTTGGCTGCAATATATTTTGAGAAAAGTTTTTTTTTATATTCGTGTAATGTGCCATTTTCAAAATATATCTATTTATCGTCAATATTTGAATGTATTATTTAGGTCACGATTACATTTAAAACAGCATGAGAAACCCTTGCAATATTTTCATGCATAACATAGTACACAATGTACATGTAGTAATCGCTACCCACCCATTTTGCAAAGTATTTAATGATGTACGACCCTTTAACCCCTTTGGAAGTCAATTTCTGCAATACTTCTTATTAACAGATCTCTACTTAACAAAAGAAACAAACATGTCGAATTTCAGGTTTGTAAGTCAGTCTAATAATTCAAAAACGGCATTTTTTAAAGTTCATATTACCCCCCTAATACCCTCAACTTCGTTTGATAATCGCTTGCAAGAAACATATTTTTAGCGAATCTCTACTCATCATAGGAATTATATCTTCAATATTTCCATGTCTGTTGACAAAAATTCGAAAAGGGAATTTTTTTTGTTTAATATGCCTTCAAACCTCCCCTCTCTCCACAGCCGGTCTTGACATACGATTCCTCTAAAAACTCGTTCTTAGCGGATCTTGACTCAATATAAGAAGCATGATTGTTGAATTTCTAATCTGTAGGCACCATAATTCGAAAACGAGGGATTCGAAACTCCCCCGGAACCCCAACTTCTTATAAAGTCGATTCCCGTTAAAATCGTGTTGAGCAGATGTCTACTCAATAAAAGACCCATGTTTGATAAATTTTAGATCTGTAGGACTTAATAGTTCAAAAACGAAAAGGTTTCTTTAAATCTATAATAAACCCCCATTACCCTGATTTCCTCAAGATTCGTTCTTTGTAAATCTCTACTTAACACAGGAAACATGGCAGCAACACTTAAAAATGAGATTTTTTGTCAAAATGCCCCGACAAACCGCCCTTTTGAGTCGATTTCCACGAACCCATTCTTAGCGGATCTCTACTCAACAAAAGAAACATACCTGCCAAATTCCATGTCAACAGGTCAAACATTTCCGGAGATCACGTGATGAGTGAGTAAGTCGCATTTTATCCTTTTTTATAGATGTTACGCTCTGCCAGGTTTAAAAACTAGCAGAGGGTTAAATTACTTATTTCGGGGATGTACTATCTCAAGTTATTTAATATATATAAATATTAATAAATTATTAATATAAACCTTCATTTTAAAAGTTATTGGAGGATTCAAGAATTTTATATGTGAAGATTGACAAGTTAATAAATAATTTTTGTTTTGGAAATGTGCTTTTTGCTGTTGTTGTTGTTTATGCCACCTGTCTGACGTAGTCAGATAGAGGCCCATGAAATTCATCATGGCAGCGGGCTAGAGATACGTCTGTCGTTAGCCTAAGCTTTGAGCCCATGAAGGTGACAGCACAATTTTGCTCTCGATAGATGGTGACACCAATCGGACCCACAGATTTAGCGAACATGTGCTCCGTTTGTACTCGGCGAGTATTTGGTGGCATCGGGCATCGAACCCAGGCCTGCCGGTCTGCCGTCCGATGCTCTAACCACTAGGCTACCCACGGCCCGTGCTTTTTGTAAATATAATTATACATACCGTAAATTCCGGCATATAATGAGCACCTATGTTTTCAAGCTGCATTTATTTAGTTTTTTGGTACATTCACCGTATAACGGCTAACCTCTTTTTTTTACGAAGGAACCTGAATTATGTACAAGTGCAATGCTATTGTATTTTGAAGTCATTTATTCAAGGTATTATCCCAGACATTTGAAAAAATAGTATATAAAACTACAACCCTTTAAGTTTAGAAGTATTTCATTACTTTTAAATAAACAGTGTTCCCGATCTATGCAGAAGTCTAATTATTTTTATACTTCCATTTTGTTTATTTTTCAAGGAGATTTTCAAACCCGGCGTATAACGCTCACCCTTACATTTCGATCTTACATTTTGAGTTAAAAGTGCGCGTTATAAGCCGGATTTTAAGGTAGTTTAATAAATGAAATGGCCCCTTTATAAATAGATCGATTTCAAATTAGCAGGATTTTAAATCACATTATGTTTTCAATTTAATGAAAAAAAATATCTGAAAAAAAAGTTAAATGGGAAACAATTCATGTCATAAGAGTTTTTTTTCAACTTCTCTAATAATCTACAAAATGAAAAGAAAATAAGTAAAATAATAATATTTTGACTCTATTCTTTTTTACACATCGTGCGAAAATGGCACGTATAAAACCTTCGAATGTGCTCCTAACATTTATTTCAACTTTTGTGTTTATCTATTGGGAAGACAGCAGTGAAAAGTAAATATTTCCAACTCAGAATCGCCAAAACATTCGACAACTCTCCGGGTTTTTTGACACCAGCCTCAAGAAAGATACAGGAGAGCTCCTCAACAATTTTAAAATGAAGGAAAAAACAGAATCCCCCCCCCCTCTCTTCCTTTGTCGAACTAGAATTCAAAATAAACATATTCTCCCCAAGCCCACTCTTCTCTCAACTCGTAACACAGCATGCAGCTTTACTTTATCTTTATTTCCGACCGACTTTTAAAATGTTGCTCTTCACCGACATTACTCTGCATGGGGACTAGATTTTCCATTTTCTTTTCTTCTAGAACAAATACATCCCGCAAGATGGCGCTGCGCCAAGTCGTCTGCAAAAACACACTCATTTATTCTTTGGAAAACCCTTTTATTCGAATTCATACGGTGACTCCTTTGACTGAGAACTTTCAACGTCTTTGTGAGACCGCGGTATCATTTAGTTTTGTTTGCTGAAATGTTTTCCTCTATTCTTCCTAGGGGGGTGGAGGAACGAAATAGAATGAAAAATGCTCGGGAGGCGTTTTGAAAGAAAATCGTCTGCGTGTAGCCTGTCAAAGTTCGCTTAAATGTGTATCTTTAAGAAGAGCTGTTGCTCGGCCGAGTGTTGTCTTCCAAGGAGAGATAATAAAATGAAGCCTGCTTGTGACAGAAGTACATTAAAATGCTCTATTCACAGAGTTATTTTTCAGAAGATTCGAATATTTATCTCCTTCTGGAGAAACATAACGCTTTTGTGAAATAAATGTTTACATTTAGGAAAGTTTCGCCTGGTTCTTGTAACTTTCCGTGCTTTGTATTTATGGGGGGTCTTTTAATTTTAAATGTATGTACACAAGTCAAGATAAATTGATTTAGAAGGCAGTTTTATATATTTGGATGTTTTTAAATAACAAAACTTTGCGATAATGCTACTGTTTATTTTGATTATGAAAAAAAATAGGCTATGCAACAAAATGTTGATATATGCGTGTTTTTTTTAAAAATAAGAATATCTGACACATGGATTTGCTTTTTCTACAGTAAAAATTGATTTTCAATAAATATTGCCTGATGAGATTTCGAAAAAGTTTAAAGTAAGTAGATTTAAATTAAGAGAGATATAATTCTACTGCGTATTAGATAAACTGTTTATGTATATTAATGTTCATTTCTGAAACAACGTGGAGATAATTGACAACGGACCTCATAACTCTAAACCGCAGTCAAGTGTTGAGGTCGAAATCCGGGCACATTACCAATCAAACAGTAAAAGCAACCAAGAGAAGTTGACTGTGTTCGAATCTTGCTTCCGATACAGGAAACCAGTATGTATCTCAGATATTAAGTTAACAAATTTCATTTACTGTGAAAAGAATAAATAAATTAAACATCTAAATATTAACGATATTTTGAATTCGCAAATTTTTCTACCCCTTGCAAAGCTTAATTATGTTCTATTTTCTAATATGTTAAAGCAGATAAGAAATTAAAACACAGAGACAAGATTAGCCTCTCTTAATTTTTTTTTTCTTGGATCTATTTATTTGCTGTATAAAATGCTTGTTATATAATTTGCTTGGGTATATTTATTTGCTATATATTTATTGCCCTTGTTTATGGTATGTATTTATGCATAGTATAAAATTGTAAGGAAACTTAGGATCAGTTCTACTGTAAAACATTATGAGCGAACACAACAACGTATGTGTCTTTTTGTTATCTTGTTTTAAGTACAGCAAAGTTAATCTGATGGAAAGAAAATATTTCTACTTTATTATTTTTCTTTCTACTTTATTATGCGTTTATTTGTATCGATCTTCACAAATCACTGCTTCAACCAGCGTTCTCTTAAATTGTATATCAATAGGAAACCTTTCTTTCATTAAAAGGACTTGAATGCAGGTTGATTCAAAAAGAACTAACTATACATTTCCCAAATGCAGTAAAACAGTAACAATAAAAAACAAGCATTACCTCTCATTACTTCTATAAGTTAAATATACTCTAAATGTTTGCGTCTCACCTCTAGACGAAAGAGACGTCGCCAATAACATGCGTATCACAAGACTAGTCAGTAAACAAGATATCAATCATTGGCATGGCCAAGTAAGAGCGTTTTTCACATGTTGTATTTTACAATAATGCATCTAATGAACTTTCATGCTCTCTTTGACGTTCTTCTCGATGTTGAGGATCTGATCTACGTACACGATGGCTTTCTCTATATCGGCATCCAAATATTCCTCATCTTATCTTTGTCTTACGTATCTGTCCTGATCTCTCTGTCGTTCTTCTGCTCGTAGTTGAGGATCTGATCTACGGATTTGCATTCTCGTTCTATTTGCAACATTGTCACGTGGATTTATTGAAAAACGTGACCATTCTGTTCGTCTCTGTTGATGTTCCTCACGGTCTGCTTTCTTTTCACTTTTTCCAGTCAACGTTCTTTTCGTTCCCATTTTCTGGTTTCAAAAAAAAAGTTTTCTCACTTTTAGTTTAAAAAAAAAAAATTCACACTTTTAGTTTAAAAAAAACTATTTTCACTTTACACTATATATCTTACCACTAAAAAAAAAGAATTAAATTAAAAAAGTAAAATCAGAGCCTTTAACTTGTTTTCTGAACTTTTTTTGAGAAGATTTCCTCATTTTTGTAAAGATTTTCTCCAAAATGCAGGTAGATTTTTTTTAAAAAAACTTTCTGAAACAATAAATTTACTAGGTAAAATTTGAGAAAATTTTGTTATAAACTAGCGAAATTCAGGAAAATTTGTAGGAAAATTCGGGAAAACTATGGGAAAATTTAAATATGATTCGGCTTATTAAATGCGACCAAATGCCGAAAACCCGAGGTCAATTGGTTGCTTATTGGCTGAGAAAAAGGTACGACAAAATATGGAACGAAGACGAAGACGAAATTTGCGTCCTAATAGCGCTTTTGTTCTAGTACGTGAAAAACGAGCTAAAAATGGCGGAGTGGAAAATTGCGTGCTTATTAATTTTTTTCCCCTTGTCATTTTTATCAATCTCATCTATGGATTGGACGAGTTGAGGACCTCAACATGCCACTTACCCAATGGCCTCCCAGAAGTCCTGACTTATTCAATTTGTGATTTCTTCCTCTGGGCGTATTTAATCCAGCTTTTCACGCGCGAAAGAAAATGACCTTAACTTCACGCTCAGGGTATCTCATACTCAAGGGTGTTTACATTCTGTTTTTACCGTAATATTTGCATACAATGGTGAAAAAGGAAGAAAATTCGGAAATAAAATATATTTATTACACTTTCCACACGTAAATTTAGTTTTTCTGCTCTTTTTATTTAGGCATTCAATACTCCTTTAGTTTTCGTCGCGAATAAGTGGGATGTTTTCAATGAATCTTATTATTATTTTTTTAAAATTTCGTTGAAGCATTGTGTTTGCTGGTTTCTACATTCTTTACATTCTTCTGTAAATCGAAATCCAAAAACTTCAGAAATCAGCGTCTGATTCAGTGTTTAGTAGATGATTTCTGACTACTTAACAAATTAATTTACGCATTTATTGTCGCAACGTTCATCAACACAAAGAATATTAGTATAGGCTAACTGTTACATTTTCTAGCTATTGAACTAGATATGATCATTTTATCAAGGATGATAATTGCATCCTCAGTTAAAGTATCTGGATAGATTTCAGAAGAGGAATCATACTTGCTATTATACTCTTCATCATTCGACTTTTCCTCATCATCCCCGCAAAGAGTATTTCTTCTTCCAAAAATACTACTGTATTACATCTATTAAATAATGTATCTATATTAAATTACTGCAATATCACATTTCTTCATCATAACTATAATAATACGCCATTGCATAAGAAAGATTTTAAAGCGTATTCATGCATTTGGAACTGTAACGGCGATTCACGTGCAGGGTATGCCATACCCGAAGAGGTGGTATCAAGAAATATACCTTTGGAATTCGCCTATAAGCTAAGACTCCTTAAAGTCATATCCTTTGTTGCTTTTTAACTGCAACAATTTTAGTATACGCTACGGGAGCTTAGATTACTGCAGCGGCTGGCATTAGTCTCGGCAACAGGCTTATGCCTTTAAGTCATGAGAAACTATTCATTTTTCGAAAAGGTTTTGGATGAAATCTTGAAAAAAGTTAGGTGGTGGGTATGACATACCCTGCGCGTGAAGTGCCGGGTTAAGGACAAGACATGCATCCCTCCTCTTCCTGTTAATTTAGCGGAGCTGAAACAGCGTATTACTACCACTATGGACAGTTCTCCATTAGTCGCTCATAAAACCTGAAAATCGTTCTCCACACAATTAGCCCATCTCACTATGGGACTACCCCTAGTATTAGTTCCAATAGGTTTGCAATTGAAAATTCTGAATGTCAAGGATGAGGGGCCTATACAGCAGATGCTGCCCGCATACCTCAAACGACCCATTTCGGCGGATTTAATGGAATCTGCTTTCTTAAATCTATATATATAAAGGAGAAAAGCGACTCACTCACTGACTGACTGACTGACTAATCACGATATCTCTGGAAGTATTCAACCTAGAGACTTGAAATTTGGTAGACATGTTCCTTTCATAGAGTAGACATCAGCTAAGAACGGATTTTCCGAAATTCGAAACGCAAGAGGCGTTATAAATAATTGTTTCCATGTTTAAACTACTCAATGTACAGTCTTGAAATTTGATAAGCAGATTCCTTTCGTAAAATAGAGAACCGCTACAAAATGGGTTTCACGAATATCAACTACTAAGTTTAATTTCGGGAGATTAAGAGGCGTAATCGATAAATATTTCCATTTTTAAACTATTTGATCATCCTGCTTGAAAATTGGTAGGCATGTTCCTTTCATGGAATAGAGTTCCTCTGACAAAGAGTAAAACGAAAATTGACCCCTAAGGATGGTTGCGAGGGGTCCAGAGGAGTTACAGAAAAAAATGCCTGTTTTTAATTGTTAGACGCAAATACTTGAAATTTGTTAAGCATGTTTCTTTTGTTGAATAGGGATCCACTAAGAATGTATTTTAAGCAAATCAAGTTCTGGGGGGGGCGTGCAGGGGGTTACTGGGACGTATTGAAAAAAAAAATTCCTTTTTTCGAGCTACAAGAACAAAAAATGAAATTTGGTTTGCATTTTTCTTTTGTTGAATTGAAATCCGCTAAGAGCGGTTATTTTGGAAAACGGCTCTCAACGGGATTACGGGGATATTGATAGTAAAACTTTTGTTTTTTTTCTGTTAGATTTAGACTTGAAATTTGGCTTGCATGTTCATTTTCCAGAGTAGAGATCCACCGAAATTTGGTTTTGCGGGAATCCACTTGGTTTTGGGTTACGAAAAAACAAACATCATTCTATACTTCAATTTTAGAGATTTTTAGAAAATACAAATTAGATGAATTCTGCCCATTATTTTAATCAACAGGCGACAGTTAAAGGTATAAGTATATTTTTCAATACAATCGAATTCTTAATGCTAGGACTTAGATATCAATAATTTATACATATATATAAGCAGTAAAAATTTATAAAACATCATGAAATACCCAGCGAAGCGGGCGGGTAACGGCTAGTAGCTTATATAAGTCCAAATTATGTCGTTGTCTCCGCAACCCATTTTCATTCACAGCATCAAAAGTATATCTAAGAACTTTCCACTCTTTGGTGTTACATACCACAATAAAATTTGAATTAGTCTCCAATTTATTTAAAGCGGCGCTTCTCTAACTTTCAGTCATTTCGACCGAATTTTCAGTCATCACGCCCTCTCCTACAGAATTTATGTATTGTATGCAATAATAATATACTTCAACGCTTAAGTTACATTATAACTTTAATTCTAAACTCTCTGCACAAATTCTCAAGATAAGTGTAATATCTTGTATATAATTTTGTATATGACAAGCCCATGGAAGTCAACAGAAATTACGAAGCTTATTTTAGTCTAGTATTTATAAATTAATTATCAAATACTTTTGTCGTACTGATGCATTTATAAGTATCTTATATCAGCGTGAATTCGTACTTTATTTTTTATTATGTTAGAAGGTATTTTGTTTTGCTTTTTTCAGTAAATTGATAGTTGCTTTAAATCTTTTACTTTCGATTTTTTGATAGGCTCGTGCCCCCACGCAGGGTTATCACGCATCCCTAAGAGGAGCACTCTACAGTTTGAGATACGTTAATTTAAGGGGAACAAAACAAATGCACAAAACATTTTAACACTTAAAATATAATATTTTTCACAAATAAAATTACTATCTGAGTTAAGAGCTTCTCATATTCAGAATTTCAAGAATCTGATCTCCATTCCAAAATTTGATTCCTTCTGCTATATTTATTAATTTCATACCCTTCCAAGTCTTATTGATGATTAGAATTCCCCAACCAGTGGAATTGAGGAAACGATTTCCTGGTGTGTTTCAAACAGCTCATTACTGCATGAAATGTACTCCAATTACACAAAACACAATTACTTACTCTATCGCTAGAAATAAGGCTAATTCCTGGTGGGTAAATTGAAAGCTTGTCTCGTCGGTTCAGTCATCAATCACCGTTTCATTACGCTGCAGTCGGGAGCAGTGATTGCATGTAGCAAATTCCATTTGCAAAAGGATTCTGTGTGTTCCCTTCGAGCCGGCTTATGGGATTCACATCTATACCACTATCAAATATTTTAAATTGTTCTATATGTCTGAGTATTCGTCTAGATTTGTTTTTCAATTGAAGGAATTCAATTCAGCTCCGAATGAGTGTGTGAGTAAATTTTGTATTAATGTCACGAGGCTATTGGCGTAATTTTGAACCTCGGTAAATGACTAGGACGACACCTGAGCTAGCAGGTGTCTCTTGACTACCGTGACTCTCTTGACTACCACGCCACACCAACGCGTGGACATTGAGCCTCTACAGATTTAAATTCATATTTGAAGACACCGAATAATTTAGTAAATTATTAGTTTTGATTCGATTATTTTTCGTTGAAATAAAAAGTTGTATTTTAGTAACTGTAATTACTGAACACTAGACGATTTCAGCTACACGGAGGCTTTTGGTGATTGGCCTAGTAATTTTGAACCATGATCAAGTGACGAGGATGACACCTGAGCTGGTAAACCCTTTCCTAACTTCCACATCACACCAGCGGTGTTTCATCCCCGTTGTTTAACAAGGGTTGAAAATTACAACGTTCGCCGCCAATACCCGTTGTGTAGCTTAACAGACACCTTAATTTTTCTCTCGCTCTCTCACACACACACAATCCCCAGTTAGAGATTAAGTACAATTGAATGAATACTACGATATTCAGCCCATCATTGGTCTGGATATATTAATATAAGTTTTAGTAAATATTATTGCAGATTTATCTTATGAGTTATGGATTTTGCATTGGTTGCCCACCCGGTTAGTGGTTAGCGACCCTGACTGCTGTGCTTAGAACATGATTCGAATCCCGGAGGAGGCAGGGATGTTTGTAAATGGGGGTTACTCTCTCAAAATAGCCGTCGAGCTGTTAGTCCTCTCGTGAAGTTGGTGGAAGGGACGAGAGGTGGGATCCGCCTGACCACTCCCAGGGTGACTTTCCTCAAAATTGGGCTGTAAAACGGACTAAATCGTACTATCACCTGTATGGTACTCAAAACTACGGCACGACAGGTGTCACTTAGCCCTTTGGTGTGATGAATTTCATGGGTCTTGATCTGTCCTTTGCGAATCAGGTGTCATCGACAACAACAACAGTTTCTATATTAAATTGACGATGAAATCACACCTGAGGTAATATCGCTTCCTCTTAAAAATGATGATTTGAATTCATGTTGCGCTCTGAAGTAACTATTGACGACGCACCTCGTAGCTCTGAACCATGATTCAGATCACCAGGACTCGAATTCACAACACGACAGCGTTGGCCACGAATTCTTAACGATCACTACTCAACTTCTGCGGTCAAGATGCCTTATTTATTCTTTAATTGAATGCAAAAACTTTCGAAATAATGAATACTAAACCATTCTGAATCGTCAAAATCATTATATTTTTTCAATTTATAAAATTGATGAAGATTTTGTTATTTGTTATGTATGTAAAGATGATGCATATACATCAATGGCGCACACAAGAGGGATGGAGGTCCCCGGTTCGAACCCACCGGAGCCCTTGATTTTTTCCAATTGATTATAATCTATGTATATAGTACGTAAAATTTAAGCATTTGTTATTAATATTTAATTTTTAACTAATGCTAATTACTTATTGAGTAATCAATTTTTGTTCCCGAAAATCAGGGGAATCAAAGGGAGCATGATACGAGATTGATGAACTTTCGACCCTGGACTCCCCCCCCCCTTGAAAATTCCTGTGTGCGCCACTGATATACATCCATTCATTTGGTCACGAATTCGTGGCCGACCTTGAATCTCGGGTTCAAATTCGAAACTTACTTTCACTGAAGACTCCACCGGATAGAGGAGGCCGCGGTAGCCTAGTGGTCAAGGTATCGGATCATGAGTTCGAGCCCAGTGCCACTAAAGACATTCTGTGTAGGAATGCGATGCACTTAAAATCTGTTGAAAGCTCAAACGTCCTCCCGTTGGTGTGGTGGGTGCTAGACGGGGTACCAGCTCAGGTGTCATCCTCGTCACTTGACCGTGGTTCTAAATTATGAGGTACATCGCCAAAAGCCCTCTTTGTAGCTAAACAGTGTGACGTTAATATTCAGTCATTCCACCGGATAGAGAGGCTGATACGCGTGTTAAAAATCTTGGCAAAAAATCATTTCATTTATATGGTGGGGAAATTTGGAGAGACAATTACCAGCTCATTGTCATCGTTGTCCCTTGACCATGGATCAAAATTATAAGATTCCGTTGCCAATATCCACTGCGTTGCTTTACAGTGAGCGCACGGGGGAGAGTTATATTATATATAACATCCCACTATAAAGCAGAGAAATGGCTATTGGCAACGGACCCCGTAATTTTGAACCTGAGTCCAGTGACAAGGATGACGTCTGAACTGGCACCCTCTCTTTTAACCAGCACACCAACGGGAGGATATTGAATCTCGACAGATTTAGTGTGCATCGTTCCCTTCTACGCGGCGAATCTTTAGTGGCCACCCCACACACGAATTCGCGACTAATACTGCGCCACAAATTGGAATTAAATCAAATTAAGCAATGCAAACGAAACTAGTGTAGAATTTTGGGTATAAAAAGAGTAAAGCTAAATTTAAGGTTAAGGTAAGAGAAAAGTATTTAATATTAATTGTAATATAAACATAATGTTTTCCTTTGTCCCAATTTATGAAAAATCTATCTAAAGATATTTTAAGCAAATAACTCCATCTTAGCGCATCAAATTTAATTAAATATTTTATAAAAATACATATTTATTATGTATTAAATTAGAATTGTTACGTTTTTCTTATCAGCATTATGTTACAAATGATTGTTGATAAGGAAAGCACTAACTTTATGGGCATTGAGAAAATATTTTGTGCTGACACTAACATCTCACCAGCTTCTTCCAGTCGAATAAAAGAAACATGCATTGAATCTCTCATTCTCATCTTTTGAAACCGTTGCTTTCATTAAAACAATGCCACCAATATCATCACCCATTTCATTCGGCGACGAAGAAAAGATACAAATATCCCCGAAGTTTTCGAAACAATTCCTGATAATTGGATGGCAACGGAACCTATTCATTTCGAAAATCATTCCTTGCGTTGCCAACTTTGTTTTCAAACCTTAACTGCTAATTGCTACAGGGAATATTTCAGTCGGGCAACTGTGACGTCACAAGGAAATCGAAACAAAACAAGGGAAGTAATTAGTTTTTTTTCTTATCTTTTGTTATCTAGTTAATATTATGGGTATAAATGAAGCTCTATATCTCTGTAGTGCGTGTATTCCCAACATAAATATTTCTTTGCGGTCGAACAAGGCATTGAAACCATTTGTATCGTTTACTACACCCTCTTCATTCTGATAATGTCATGTTACTTCATCGCCTTTTTCTGAGTCATTGTTCCATTATGGGAAAATTAGATTTTAATCAAGTGACATGACTTTAACTGATATTTCAATTGGAGTATGTTATGCTTGGTGGTTGGTGGTCTCGAACTGTGACAGTTCATGAGCAAGGACTTCTTAACAGGGGACCTTTTCTCGACTCTTAATAAGATCATGATTCGATAATTTTGATGGTCACATTATTCCTGTGGACATTCTCCAAAAGCAGGGAATTTCAAACTGCGTGTTAGTTGGGGAAAATGGCAAGAGGTATTTTAATGATGTCTGCTGTCTATGTCTAGGCCTGCTTAGCTTAATAACAATCATTCAACTATTGAATGAAAAGCGATCCTCTGTCAAGTCAGTTTGTTCCTTCGGTATGAGTTCTGTACATTTAATGGTTTCAATTTGTCCTTTGAACTAGTGGCTTGACAATGCACTTTAAAGATCTCAGGTAGGCATACTTTTGCATAGGAAACGCATAAAATGTTCTTCTGGGTCCAGGACCAAAGACATCCCTGGTTATGAGTTTGAGCCCCAGAGCCCCCTGATAAACCTCAAGGAAACGGGGTTTCAGGTTCGGTGTCATGAGTTCGAACCTGGTATAGCTGATGACACTGTGCACGGAGAAAAACAAATACTCAAAATGACTACATGGACTTACCAGTTTGAAATGAGCTTGTTTATATCAGATTTGAACGTACGTTTACAAATATGAGACATTACATACCAAAATTTCCCTCAAAAATACACTAACACTATCAAACAAAAGATATTCCAGGATTAAAAGTTTTTAATATACTGCTATATTTTAAAGATTAAATTAAATAACAAATTTAGTTCTCATAACCTTCCGAACTATTTTTCGTTTTGTTCACGCCACCAAGTGGACGAACACATGAGTACTAGATTGTTTTCCTTGTGTGGCTTTATAGAATTTAGCGAAAATGTGATTATCTGCCTTTTTGGCGGATTACTTAAAAACAAATTTAAGAGGTATGTGGCTGTTTGGAGCATTTTATTGAAACATAAATTAAAACATCTTTTTCTTTAAAAGGGTGTATAGAACTAGAATTAAGGTTCAAGTGTAGTATAGATACTTGGCGATGAGTAGCCACGTAACTGAACGAAGTATACCGA